>NJDD01000436.1:331570-357997 GCA_002245505.1 Calephelis nemesis
ATGTGGATTTTAAACTTTCTATCATTGACACTTGGTAGAATTCTAACACATTGTTTAACTACTTCAGTTTTTATTAAGAATATTTCGCATATGTTCATTGATTATTACCCAAGAGATATAGGGATCGATTAAATGACTGACGTGTAGGTCTCATGGCTGTCAGACTTAGCATACGCATTTATCAACGATGACTGACAAGACATAAATTTGATCCGAAACAAAGATGAATTTAAATGCTTAGTTGAAATAAACGTCTGTATTTCTGATGTAGATAAGTGTGTACTGGTTGGAATGTACACAATGATATACCCAAAACGTCACAAAATAATTAATTTTCCAAAAAACGTGTTCATGGAGTTTATTTTTTATAATATACGTGTAGTACATGTATGTATGTATGTATATAAGTGCCATCAACAAATAAAAAATTAAAATTTGAGTTTAGATCAATTATTATTTTGTAAATTAATTATTTATTATAACAATTATTATTATATGTTAATTATTTGTAAAGGTATTTAAAAAGTATGAGCTATTTAATCTTTCGAACATATCTTCTGAGAGGTCGAAAAACAAATCCAAATCGGTTTAGTGTTATAGCCGTAAAAGTGTAGCAGATAACTAGACTTCCAATTTTATGGATTTATTAAAACAATACTATCCTACAATTTAGTGTTTAGGCAAGACATTGTGGAAAGCTGTAATTAAAAAAAGGCAATAAGGTACTACATTAACGACCCTTTTCAAACACTCGAACCGAATATCTCAGCAATCTGCACAACCGAGTCCAATCGATTCAAGCCTAATGTAGTTATCGATGTAGAGAGGTAATCGAGTCGAGTGCTTAATTTGATTTCGCCATTCGATTCCATTGTCCTGAGCTAGAGTGCTCTCGATATGTTTTGTTCTATACGACTTGTAATGGCACATATTTCTAGTTTTGTTTGACACAAAAATAATCGGTTTTGTCAAGTGCCATAGTGTTGCTACTTAACACTATTTTTTATGTGAGTGATCAGCGTACAAGGCTAAGGGACAAACTATCAGGAGACCCCCTGATAGTTTGTGCCTTATCGTGGCCTATAGATAAAACAGATTTCATACAAGCGTCATTGTCCTGTGGCCAACATGCAGGCGAATGTGCAAGTCTACCGAATATACTTCCCTCCGATTTTTTTATGACATTGGGAGGCAAACAAGCAGACGGATTTCCTGATGGTAAGAAATTAACGCCGCCTAGAGACACCAAAGGTGGTAATGGTGCGATGCCAACCTGAGGCCAGGATGTTAGGCCTCGAGCAAAAGTAAGTTTACCGGCTACCTTACTCTCCGAACCGGAACACGTCATGACGTTATGGCGGCAAGAATAGGTAAGGTGGTGGTACCAATCCGGGTAAGTCGCTGCGAAACTCTACCACCTAGTCAGATGTCACGGTGTTAGTGACGGCAAGCCTATGCTCGCCTTTTACGAACTGCCTGGCACAGGAAGGCAGATGGTCTATTCTACAAAGGAGCCCGGACCAACACGGGGACATGACAGTCATTACATGAACATGACAGTCATTATGGCGACAGAAATACTTGCCTTACCCGGGCAAGATGCTGCACAGCACTCTACAGCCAGTGCTCTTGTTGGTACTGACTTATTAACCAGTGCTCGCCTCTTATGAGCTGACTGGCAGAGCGGCAGATGGTCTCTTCTGCTTTGCCACGGACTAACAACTCGGAACAGCATAAATTAAAAGTGTAAATATGTTCTGTTTACACGTGAAATCGTCTATACTAATTACAATTAATTTTAGCAAACAAATAGGAGAATGTCTTAAGACCCAAGTAATTTTTTATTGAGATATCTCAACGGATTCCTCAGAGAGCTAAATTACATAGATCCAAAAGCTACAACTTAGGTATTTACAAATGTTTAATCGCAGTTTTAAACAACAAACAAAGATTTTAATCTAGGATTGAGATTTGATACAGGCTTGTCAACAAACCTTTCCATATTTCACATTGACAATAATTGTTTGGCGTGTGCTACTTACTTACTTATATCTTTACTTGTAGAGCAGGTCCACTTATTTTATTTATTTGTTTTATATGGCGGGTTGGCTAAAAAAATCTACTTAGACTCGCCCTTTGTATTTTGTTTTATTTAGTTTCAAGTTTTTTTTTGTAATGTACAATAAAAAGTTAATAACTACTTACAATAATACGGCCAACAATTTAACGCATAATATACTAACAATAGCATTACGCATTATTAAGTAAAAAAATCGAAAATCCAATTTGAATGGGAGGACATGAGAATCATCATCAGCTTCCGAATAAAATGAGTGTCATAAAAAATAGTTTATCAAACAACAGTAAGCAATTCAAATTTGATAAACGTCTTAAATAAAAAAGTTGACTAGTTACTCTTATCTCCAAATCGGAACAAAACAGGGGCAAGCAATGACGTATGACTTGCAGTTATGATTGCTAAACCTTATTACCGATTCTTACTGACCGAATTTACTCAATGATCGAGCAAACAAAATGAATCCAGTAAAGTAATCGCCTCTTTGGTTAAGCGGTCCGATGATAGCGTTGACTACATGAAGTAGTTGGGTTTGATTTCCAGGTTGGGCAACACAAATGTGTTTCTTTTTTAATTTTCTTCCTTTTTAATTTAATTAGAAAATTGTGTTCTTGGTTAGCGATAGGTTTGACACATACACCCTGATTTTTTAATCACCATCCAAATTTTAATATGTTGATCTTAAGTAAAAATAATTAAATACGTGTTTTTTCTTTTTGTATCCCTCAATACTAAAATTTTAAGATACATGCTAGATAGCTACCTGCTAGATACCTATTTTTTTTTTATAAATGGACTTATTTATAGATACTTTATGCCTAGAAAAAATTTGGATGGTGATAAAAAAATCTTGCTGTATAACTATGGAGCTAAAGTATATTTGACTAAGATTGGCAGCTCCGTTCGTGTCTCTGCCTTATTTTTCGCCATACGGGCGTCAACATTTTTTTTAACATAATAACTAGATTATTAAATGCAGTCTTCGAATCTCTACGCTTATATAGTTTACACCTTTTAAGCAATATTATATGTACGTTTAATGTTTACAATAGAAGGGGTTAAAATCAATTATTAATGACTTAACAAACTCCACAAACCCGGTCAGGGGTAGATCGCCTGATGACGTCTGTCTATATTTATTTACTCCAACTTTAATCATACTAATAGTATTGGATCCGATCGATTATCACCAGTACTCTACACAACGTTTATACCGTTGTGTCACCCCTGCCTCTCACAGATCATACACTCATAGAGACATCAACAGTAAAAATTCATTTTTATTGTTTTCCCCAAAACCAGCAAATATGAATTTGGTAACAGAAGTATCTTAGTTGATGATCTATATCACTACGAAGTATAAAACAAAGTCGCTTCCTCTGTCCCTATGTCCATTTGTATGCTCAATTTTTTAAAACTACGTAACGGGTTTCGATGCGGTTTTTTTAATAGATAAAATGATTGAAGAGGAAGTTGTATATGTATATTTCATAACCGTGCGAAGCCGGGGCGCAAGTCGCCAGTCAATAATAAAGAGACACAACTCTTTCAGAATTAGCATGTATTTAGAAAACCGAAAACGAAATTTCACATACAAGTAGTTCACACACATTCCTTACGAACAATTATTGATTTATATGACAGGTCCATAGACACGTATAAATTGCATTCGAATTTTTTTTCGAAGCGGAACTCTGTGATAAAATTGCAAATGTATGTAGTGAACTTATGACAGGTCAGCTTGTTAACTAATATAACGAAAAAAAAAGTATCTTCACGCCCAAATCCCCGAAGAGGTAGGCAGAGGCACAACCAGAGCACCCACGACTAGCCGAAGACACTAAGTTCCACAATGTGATAGGTAGCAAGCCTATCGCCAATCGGGCACATATCAAATCCCAAACAATTTTTTTTTAGAAAATTGGAAAAACCAAATTTTCTTTTTGTTACCCGACCCGGGATTCGAACCCGGGACCACATGCAGTGAAGTCCAACACCTGAACCGCTAGACCAGAGGCTAATATAACGAATTGCGTGAATTGTGTATTGTACACACTACATTATCCGTGTTTTAATATGCGATCGGTTATCGGTGATCACCTTTAATGTTCACCTTTAATTAACCTTTAGTAATGTGTTAACCTTTAGTAATTATTAATTCAACAATATACGAATAAGTACAAAAACAAATAAATGAAATGTAATGAGATAGCCCCGAAGAAGCTGTGAAAAACCGTTTGGCTTTATTTGTAAAATGAAAATATAATAAATCAAGATAGGGCACGTATATTATAACATAAATTAATAAGTGAAAATGTAATATCTACAAGAACCATGTTTTTAAAAATTAAACTATTTTACATACATACATATCTTCACGCCAAGTCTTACCCCTAACAGGGTAGGCAGAGAGTATCGAGAGCCAGACCTCACGATCCTGACAAACCTGTCTAGCTTCCTTCACATTCATTACCCTTTTCATACAAACACACCGGACTCTTGACACCACCCTCGAATATTATCCGATTGATCTGATCGTGAAATGTCAGCCTTGGTCTTCCCGGGTACCTACATCCATCCACATTCGCATTGTGTATCTTAACTACATATATTTATATTAAACTAGTTTAATATAAAAATTGCCGAATGTGGTCAAAAAAATGACCGGGATTAAAATATCCAGTCTCTGTGCCAGTTACTCTGTGCTCTGTGACATGGATATAGCCCATATGGACACAAAGAAGACCCGTTACCGTAGACACGCGGTCCCCATTCGACAGGCCGGGACAAAAGCCACCATACAATGCTTTCTTTGCAAGGAATGTCGTCAAAATTGTTTTTAATATACTGACCGTATTTATACTTATAGTAAACTAGCGGCCCGGTACTTGCTTCTACGTATATGACCGCATGAATGACATAACACAACAAAACATAAAAAGAAAAAAACGACTGAAAAAGTTTCAATATAATAGCACAATCCCCATCTGAAGAAAGTTTCAATTTGACTGAAAAACACCCATAAACAAAATGATCCGCCATTTATAGAATTCATTTGTTACAAAAAATGTGATAAATGAAGAACCGCTCTACCGATCTTATGCAAACTTCACATAAACCATCTACAAAATAGTCCGAATAAAGCCTAAACATTTGGTTTGGATAGGTGAGCGCGTTCTTGAGTTATAAAATTACAACGAAAAGGGGCATTGATTTTTATACATATACTAGCTGACCCAGCAAACTTCGTATCGCTTGACATTAATGCTTAGACAGTAGCGCAGTCTGTTGGATCCGATGTGAAACATTCTAAAATCAACAACTACTTATTATTAAAAAAATAATTAAAACACATTTTCCAGTGGACCAAATTGTGAATCTAAACCATTCTCGAATTCCCTTTCATCAACATCGGTCCAGCCGTCTAGAAGGAGTTCAGTGACATACACACTCACAGAAGAATAATATATATAAAGATAGAAATTAAATGTTTGAACAAGTCCCCTTGGGCTGAATGCACTATCCTGCACTGACGAAATGACAAACTGCACATCAAATGATCTTCATTTTTTTTAATTTTTTATGTGATTAGAAAGCAAAGATGCACACGGCTCTCCTGCTGGTAAGAAATACCCGTGGCATATAGACTACATAGATGTAGCTGCATCGCTGTCATGTGACCGAGATGTTTGGTCAATTGTGTAAGTCTACCGGCTACCCTAGCCCTCAAATTGGGACATAACACTGTCACTATGGCGGCAGGAGTAAGCAAAGTGGTGAATCATTATCTGAACAAGTTGCATAACACCACTTTACCAGTGGCCTTGATGCTAATGACCCATTAAACTATTTTTTTTTAATATTGAAAGGCAAACAAGCAGAGGTGTTTCCTGGTGGTAAGAAATTCTTGCCACCTAGAGACAGCAAAGGTGGTAATAGATTATAGCCAGCCTTAAAACGGGATGTTAGGCCTCCAGCAAACCAAACCAAACACGGAACACGTCAATAGCGAGCGCTGACATTATGGCGGCAGGAATAGGTAAGGCGGTGGTACCAATCCGGGCGAGCCGCTACGAAACTTTACCATCTAGCTAGCCACTTACTTCCTGTCCGGCAGGAAGGAAAAGAGAAGGTCTATTCTGCACAGGAGACTTGACTAACACTTGAAAATAAATGGAAAATGGAACAATATACATGTATTGTGAGATATTTATATATGGAGAGGTATTTATTAAACGATAGCGAAGTTTCTAAGTCCGTTTTTTTAAATAAGATCTCAATGCAAACTTACAAAGAAAATTGGTTTAAACAAGAAATATATAATGAGCTGTTTGGGAGATGAAGTACGATTTCGAAACCGCAGATATAACTTTTTCACATATACAAAATTTTTTTTTAAGTTGAAGTGTTATGGTAGTATTTTGGGTAAATCAATCATTATTTATTCTCAATCCATACTTGCTACTGTGCCCGACTCGCACTTGGCCGCTTTATTTAATATTTTTGGGAGTCATATACCACCAAATTGCAACTAAATAACGATTCCGGTTTCCGTCTGTCTTTTTGATGACCAAACTTAGTAGTCACATAAAGTGTTGCGGAAAACCTTGTTAAATATGTCAAAGGGCCGTTAGTTCCATTTTTTTGTGCTTGGAAGAGAAGCTGTTGCACAGTAAGTCAAATCATAAGCATTCAAAACAAAATTGAACATCACATATGGCGCAAAAACACTGCACTTGTATAACGAACAATGTCGTCTTTCTATTATAATTATAGGGTATTGTTTAAACAAAACAATTAATAGGGTGTTAGGGAGCTATTGGCAGTGATTGTTTTGACAGGTGGGGTAAGAACGTCACTCGAATTATTTGTGACAGAGCACAGTCGCAGTATTAGTCTATAATTTATTTATGCAAAACTTTTATACAATTTCACCAGCATTTATTTTTAACCCTGGACGGAAAAAAGTGCAAAAGGTTTTTTTTTATGTGGGAGGTCATCGAACAAGCACACGGATCTCCTGATGGCAAGAGACAACTGTGATCTATAGATACTATAGATTCTGTGTCGAATAGACAATCTGCCGTCCGACTGACAGCTCGAAAGAGGCAAGCAAAAGCTAGGGTCATACCCAAGAACACAGGTAGTAAAATGCTGTGCAACAAAATTTCCGGGTCCATCACTTCTTACACACTCCGAACTTCTTTCATCTTACCTATTCCTGTCGCCATAATGACAATGTCATGTTACGATCCGAAGGTTAGGGTTACCTCGGCGACAAGACAGCAACGCACCTACAACATCTATGGTGTCTATAGGCTGCGGTTATCCCTTACCACCAGGGGAGCCGCTTCTTTTTGTGCTGTTTTTCCCAACCTTTAATCAAATCGCCCAACCTTTAAAAGCAACCTTGTAAACCACTCAACCTAGACGCATGATATTAGGCCAGTGGCTTTTTTACGACCGAGATTTCACTACTCCCTACAGCTCAATATTATAACTTGAATGCTAATGACGTGGAATAATCATCCTTATCAAAATGCAACAGATGCTAAACTTGCATGTATAATGCTGTGACACACCGCCCCTACTTTGGGTGGGGACAGTAATGTGAAAATGGGGGGTAAGATCTTAGAAACGATTTTAGAGTCTCTTTTCAGCTTTCATGTTACATAGTCTTCCTGCTACAATAACAACCGACAGTGTCAATTTCATGTTTGGAGGATAGGGTAGATGATCTTATTCACGCAATAAAGTTGTCATCCTTGGCTTTTAACAACGCACCAATACTACCTTTGGTGTCTGTAGGCGACATGTAGAATAATATAAAAATCGTTTACTTCATATAGACGGGCCATACAAAAGGTATTTGTGACGCATCTATACAATACTACAACCTACCATTGAATCAGCCAGCTTGTCTTTTTGTAGGACAAAGACGTTGCGAATAATATTTATACAGCATTATTGCGTTTAAATTGCATTTAAATTACATTATTTACATAGCCTACAAAGTCAAAGTTAAATCTAGCTTTATTTCGTAGGTGGAAAAACTACTCTTGAAATACGTAACAAAAAGTTTACAAACACATATTTTTTAAAATAACAAAATTATACTTAATAACTATACGTTTCATTACTGCATTAGCATTAAAAAAAAACAATACATTAAAAAGTATACTGTAGTGTACATATTTATAAAAATAATCGCCTCCATAATCCAAATTCATAGGTTTGGGAGCGTTCAGGTATAACGTAACGCAATATTTGAAGAATTTTGAGCCCCACCCCAACCCCTTGTAACGCACTGTTACATTTTTCTGTAACCCTTCTCTAAACGTTACGTACCGCTCAAGTGACCATTTTTACCCGAAAGTCGCAAAAAGTTCTATTATAGTTTTTAATCTTGGTATATTTTCAATTGCCTTTGCGGTAATAACACTATATAAAATGTATATTTTACTAAAGTAATTTTTTATTTAAAAAAAACGTTACGTAACGTGTTGTAAGAAAGACCCCCTCCTGCCCTTGTGTATCCTAACGTTTTACGAGACCCCCCTCCAAATTGCGTTACGTAATACTGGAACACCCCCTTTGTATTTAATATTAAAAAAATAAATAATAAATATTGATAATTTAATTTTAAACTATTTAAAAAAAAGTAATGTAAAAGTGAACAATAAAACGGATTACATGATAGTAGGAAATACACGTCGGATATGGATATCTATAGTAAAGAATAACAACTAATAACAATTACTTTGGTGACCAGTAAATTATTCAAAATCTAACCAAGCTTACCTTATAAGAAGATGAGCTCTATGTCGCAAGGCCCCAAGCTTCTCCGCGTCCTCCACGTTGGCGATCTTCTCCTCGTGCAGCCGGGTCTGGCACAGCACCGAGTCCAGTGCTATGGAGATACAGTCCACCATCTGCATAGCCAACTCTACTTCTCTACTGTCAGAGAATATGTCTTTCTCCTACGGAAAAACAAAATATATATATTTTGAATTCACTGGTTTAGGATGCGACGACCCCAGCACCCACTAGCAATATCATGTGATTGTGATGGATTACAACACTAGTGTCTTTCATCAAACTATGTCTTTGTACACTGTCTTTGTCGAAATGTCGGATGGGTGGTTGCAGTTTTTTGTATCACTACAACTTTAGTGCCAGCCATTGTCGTGTTCTGGTTCCTAGGGGACGGTAGCCTATCAGCTCACACAAAATACTTGACAATCAAACCTTTTTATTGTAATTCTATAGTCGACGAGTATTTTTTACCATCACGAGATCAGCATGCTTATTTATCTACATATAATATTATTAAAAATTACCAGACAAAAACATATTCATTGGAAATTGAAAATGATTCACTAAAGCGTAAGAGAAGCTATAGACAATGATTAGTATATAAATATTTGTATCAACATTTGAACGATCACAAAAGTCTAAAATTGACCCCAGGTCTTTTAACTATCACGACACCAAGTTTCACTAAAATTGGTTCAACGGTATAGCCGTGAAAATATAACAGTGAGTAAATACTATTCGTATGTTATTCATAATAGTAAACGATTCGGAAATGTCACGAAGGCGAAACCACGGCCGTAGTATATACCAATACAATTTGGATCATGTATTCATAGTCGTGAGTATACGATATCGTATACGAGAGCGGGGACGGGTCACGCCTGTAAAAATGCACCACACGTCAGCCATTAGAAGGGTTACACGGCAAGGAGACGAAGGCGGTGCCGCGTTTGCGTAAGCAAGTTCACTTGCATACCTACTTGTGTGGTGTTTTTCAACACTAATCTAAAATAAAATCTTAATAATAATTAAAACTTATTTCAATGGAATGATAATTAAAATTACAAAATTGAATTTCACAGTAATTGAAAATTTGAGGAGGATTTTTATGTCCTAATCAGTAACGAAACAAATTCAAACACCCCATTTTATCTGTTAATTTCAACGAAATCCTTATTTCTGCTAAGTTTTATTACAGAATCCACGATACTTACATAGTTCAATACTAAAATACTCCATGAATTATTTTCATGCAAGATTTAATATAAATAAATATATCTGGACAAATTGGATAACCACCAAAGTAGTATGCATATAATATTTGGTATTAGTCGGCGATACTAAACTTACTGCAAGTATGGTTTTTTTGTACGACTTAAAATCAAAGCGCACGCACGTAACGTTCATTGATTACTATAAAAATACAATCACATGCTCAAGTGTGCAATGTTGTTTGCGTGGCTTAAAATTTCTTGCACAGTATGATATTTTTATTGAACTTGTGAAAAGATGCGCATTTGGATTGACACTTTTATTCTAATTAACTCTTCAGTTAACTTTTAAGGTTCTCGATAATAGATGAGTAATTAACATTAAAACTATAATTAACATTACAATAAAATTAAAACATTTCATGTAAAATATTGCCAAAACGAGTCAATATAGCTCGCACTACTAAAAAGTTATTATTTGTCATATAAGGGACAAGCTTCTAACTTTACAAATTTTAACCTCATAAACTTTACACTTTAGTCAAAATAATATATAGCTTATTACGACAGACAAGTAAAGAAAAAGATATATATATTTTAAACCGAACATATATGTGGCAATAGCTAAACTGCCGAGTCAAAATAGCTTTATTTTGAGTTCAAAGTTATTTATATGAAAAACTAATATGTGCAAAAAAGGTTGCTTAACAATTACCTAATACATTTGATTATGAGGATACTCTGTAACTAAAAATATTACATACCTAAATTATAGTACTTTTAACAACAGCATAGCGCTATCGGTTTTTTGTATTCAAACCAATATATGTACTCATAAACTCGTGTCCCTAGTTTGACTTTAGCATATAAATGTTCCAAGCTTGGATTTGTTTTTGTATACTAATACTAATTTACATATACTCCAGTTTTTCCAGTTTTCTAACGCTAACGAAAGTATTCTTAAACAACCACCTCTAATTTATGGAGTAAAGAAGGTAAAAGTTTTAAGTTTAAGATTTTTTTTTGTTGGGGTACTATTACAAACCTTAAATCAATTTTCAGCTTTATAGGACTGCAGTAAGTACTTTATGAATTTTGATGTACTCATGTGTACTCAATAGTATATATGTGTTCTCAATAGTTAGTAACGAAATGTTTTTCTAATGCCAATAGCATCTTGAGTTATGTAACTGAAACTTTACACATTTAATAAATACACTATAGACATATTCTCAGAACTTGGAGTATCTCATAGAAAGAATAGTAAGTGTACTTCGAAACTTAGCATGATACTTTATAAATCCTACTAAATAAATTATATTTTATATTCAAGTAAACTTGACAATGAAAGCGCTACTCTGATGCATTAGCGCCGCTTTTAAGGCGCCCGCCTACTTCGCGCTACCGGGAGACGTTAGGGCTGCCAACATTTAATTGCTTTTCATAACTTAGTTTTAAATTGTTATACATTGTTTGTTTCTTAAAACATTGTATTTGCCTCCTCGTATGAGAGGTTAGCGTACACGCTAAAACAATCGACTGACGGGATTTGATTCCCGTCAGAGATATATTCTAAGTGCTACTAAAATTGATTTCAGTATCTATAACATGTATTCGTATCACAAACACTCCTATTACAACTATAAAAATGCAGGATTTTAGTTTTTTAATAGATAAAGTGATTCGAGGGGAAGATTTATAAGTAGATATAAAAGTTTGTCCACCCGTGCGAAGCTGGTACTAAATTGTAAGAAAACAAATTAGTCGTTTTATGTCTAAAGTAGCGCTATTGGTGATTTAATTATCTTTTTTCATTGCATAAGTGTGCGAACTAGCACATTGCTCTTCTGTTGGTAAGAGATAACCGTATTTTTTTATTATGTGCTGTGTCATTATTCCACTGGCTGTCCTACCCTCCCGACGGAAACATAACACTGTATTTATAATCAGGAATAGTTTAGCCGGTGTATCCGGGTAAGTAGCTGCATAAAAGTCTACCACCAGCGATCTTGTTAGTAATAAGCCATTTAATCTTCTGTCGCTTCTAACGACCTGCTCTCTGACTGAAGGCTTAGTCTATAGTACTCAGAAGAGCCAGACCAACGTGGGGAAATAATTATTTTTTTTATTTGATTGGCGGTATGGCCACGGAATAGCTACGATCATTTCATTACAAATTGATGATGCGTTTTTCTTAAAAGTAACTTGGAAACAAGGCAAAGGTTTAAAACAATAATAAAAACTAAAACAAACAATACACAGCCCTAATAGTAAGGCGCGGTACATAATAGTCACGACGTATAACGCCAACCCCATATATTCGAATTACCATGATTTACATCTATTTAGGACTAAAATAAATATTTAGCTCGTTGGTTCAAGAACCTGATGAATGCATAATCAGCAATATTTGTATTATCCTACATGTTTTAATATTTTTAATTAAGTTTTATAAAGTTACATCATTATTCACTATCTATTATCACTATAACACATTATGTTACAAAATACTTTGAATTATGTCTGATTAAAGGCATTAGTAAAATAGATGCACAACTCCTGAAATACACGCCTAGGTTTTAATATTATAACCGATATTTTTTATACTTTATATTAATAAATACGATCATTCATAAACCCTACGGAAATGTGTCTGATTGATTGTATTTTAATGCTTCAAACCAACTTAAATCGCAGTTGAAGAACTTTAGAAATAAAAAATAAGTTCTAAATGTCTGCAGTATCATGGTCAACCTACATAATACATTTCAATAAATGTATATATACTTAAATACGAGCGTAAAATTTTATATACGCACACTGCGTATATGTCTATATTCAAACTTTAATCAAAATAGTTTCTTTATGGTTTAGGGAGGACGACAAGCAGAAGAATTTCACGGTGGTACAAGTGATCTATAAAATAATCCAGAAGAATTATATGTTACCATTTTTTCCGAGTTGGTCTGGGTTCTCTGTGTAGAGTAGATCATCTGTCATCCTGTCTAGAAGCTCTTAAGATGCAAGAAAAGCTTAAATGGATGATTACCAACAAGAACACTGGTGGTTAGTGCTGTGCAACAACTTTCCCAGGTAGGAATTCGATGCTTCACATATATAGACCCGTCGATAAGCCGGTAGACTTGTATCGCGGCCAAGGTACGAAGTAACATCTATACGTAAGGTTATCTGTTAACATCGGGAAAGTCGCGTGCTTATTCACTGTCTTTTGTCATTAAAAAAGCAGCGTGCTTATTCGCTGTCTATTGCCATAAAAAAAGCAGCGTACTTATCCGTTGTCATTTTCTTTATAAGGCTAACCTAAGGCAGGGATGTAAAACTCATGGAAAAGTTTACCGGTTATCCCAAGCGAGAACACATCAGTTGACCCGCTTCGTTCATCGTGGAGTTGGCGTATACGTCTAACGCCACCGACCAACAGCTACGTTTGGTTTCGATTTGCGATTGAGGCAGCCAATTTTGTGACGTCTATACTTCTTATCTTCAAAACGTCTGTATTTCTAAGTCTGAGTGTGTTTATTACACTTAGATTTTAGTCCACACATACATATATATCGTCATGCCAAGTCCCCTACGGGGTGGGCAGGGAGTATCGAGTGCCAAATCTCACGACACTGGCAAACCTGTCTGGCTTTCTCACTTTCATTACCCTTTACCACTCTTAAGTACACTCTTGAGTCTTTATCTATTTAAGTACTTCTATGTATTAATATCGTTGTCTAACACATAACACAAGCATATAATTTGCTTAACTTATGTTTAGATTTCAGTGCGTATTGTTTTCAGGGTTATATCATATTTATAAGTTATCTGCGAGTAACAATTTTCGACGACAGCTTTTTTTTATACAATTTTCCAAATACGCTTTCTTTGAACGTTAACATAAATCTACCAACTTTTCCCGTCCGTACGTATTAAACTCGTAAAATCAATCAGTAAGGAAGCGAACTTGACATGCCTGATTGAGGGACATCAAATCTAACCGTACGGAAAATGTGTACCCCTTTTTATTGCAAAAACTTTCAATGAGAAACTACAACTAAATTATAGAACATACATAAATGTTACATAACTTTACTATTCGCAAAGTTTTGCTATTAGTTTAGTGATTTGATTTTTTTTTATTTTGAACTCGTACATTTTAGGTGTTTATTTTAGAAACATCACAATAACTATTAGCGACCTTGCTTATCTTACTTGTTGAATGATTAAGTACAGACACCGACAGTCAGGAAACACATACTGATAGTACATTAATAAAATTGCGTATTTATGGAATTTTCGACATGATAGTACATTGATCATGTGCAAAAAAAATACAGCTTGTTGTCACGTTTTGAACGGATGTTCATTGCTCACTACCAATCACAACAATAGTATCATATATTATACTACTCATTGCACATATTTTTTACTAACTTAAAAAATGCAAAAAAAAAACCTTTCATTAAAAAAAATATTCAACGTCGCTATGTGTTTCTTTTTCCAAAAGAAGAATCGATTCCGATAATTCCGAGATGTGCCCACGTGAATTTTATCACTATCCTGCTAATAGTTTCGAATTATTATTACTTATGAATTATTTTTCATCTACGAGTATATTGATGATAGCTACGTATTGTTGTTATTGTTATAACTCTAAACCAGTGGGATGATGATGAAATTAATGTGGGACCATCTCGGAATGATTACTTACCTCACCAAAAAAGAACTATGAAATCGGTTTATTATTGGTACTTCTGAGGTGGTGCCATTTCTAAGTCTGATAAAGATGATGGAATCCCAAGGAAAACGAGTAAATAATTCATTTTGTGTATCTAGAAGACTTGTTTATTGAAATCGAAGTCAGTTTTAGTTTACTAGTTTCCACTAGCTTCATCCCGCGACTTCGTCTGCGGAATTAATTACTTTGGGCAACGCTAACTTTAACCTGCGAGTTCGTTTATTTAGGTAAGTAAGTATCGGGTCTTACAATCTTATATCATATAGATTGTAAGTTATTGTAAAAAAAACTAAATGTTATTTTAAAGTACCTCTGCAGATACTATATTTTTAATTTTATTTTCTAGTAAGCTAACCTTAAAAGATATACATATGCTGTCGTGGATCTTTTTTAGAGCTTTTAAAGCGGAACAATTCTGTCATTCATACTTTATGCGGAACTTCAAAAGTTTACGCAATGCACGCATCGGAAACTCTCAATAGGAAAAAAATACCTTAATTTTGAAACATGACTTATTGGTGTTCCTCTCCTTCTGGTCTTATATTTAGCTTCGATAAAAGGGGTAACTAAAACTAACAGGATTTTTCAAATTGAAGGAGTGATTCTTGAGGTTACCACGTTCAAGTAAAGAAACATACAAACTCTTCATTTTTATAATATTAGTAGACATTACCGAATATAATTATTGAATTCTTAAAATTATAGTTAATATATACAAAAATACGTAAAACTGATTTAAATTTGTACACATTAAGAATGGAACGTTAAATTGTCATATTGTATAGTTTTCGTCAGTTTGTCTTTTTTTTGCTACTGACCAGACAGACGTTGAACTGTCTTTGTCTATGAAAATAAAAATGAAAAATTCTTTATTTTACAGATTACATTATGAACAGTTACAATAAATATCTGTTGATGGCCTCACTAGGCAAGCCTGTATCGAGGCAACCTTTATTCCTGTTTGCAACTTAATTTAACTTAAACCTCGTTCACAGATAAGTTTACTTATTACAAATATATATTGTTTTGTACATAAAATCAAAAGAAAAATATTGTAGAGAAGCTATATATGAGTATTATAATATGCAATATATATATAATTTAGACGGTGTAATTAAGAAACAAAAAGTTATATTTTAATCTTCATAAGTTCCTCCGTGTCATCGTATGATAATGTCTGTAACCATTTGCAAACTATATATTTCGCTTCACAAACATTTTTGTTTTTAATGTCACTGTATTTAGTTACCCTTTTGTATATAAATAAATTAATAAAATCTCCAAAACGTTGAGGGAAATGAGTTTTTTTAATATTAAGAGTAGGCATTCTATACACCCGGCGACTGACGAAAAGGTGGTAGTCTGGCAAAGATAAAAATGACCTATGAGTCTTAAGGACGGTTCTAAGTATAAATAGTTGGCGCACGGTTAGTACACCAGCTTCTTGATAAAGACTTTTAGTTTCATACATGTACGGTTTCCGGAACATTACTTTTAGAACCGATCTTTGTGCTCTTTCAGCTTTAATCAAATAAGTTTTTCTGCACTACCCCTACTCGTGATACAGTATGTTAACAAAAATTGGCAGAGTGCGTAGTAAGCAATTTTTAAGGAATCTTTGCTTGCGGTGTCGCGTAGATTTCGCATTATACTTATCACTTTTCTAATTCGTGCCGATAGATTTCCAATATGAGTAGTAAATTTCAGATTTGCATCAACATCGACGCCCAGGTATTTTAAATCAGATATGCGAGTTAATAATTCACAAGAACAATTTGGAGTTTCATCACACTCGTGTATTTTCTATCTATTGGAGCTAAAGCCGCAGTTTTATGAAAACAAATGTACTTTGTTTACTGGCATCAAGTGTTAGCAGATTTTGCCTTAGCCGTCTAATTATAATAGTCATGCCCAGGTCTGCTTTGATGCATACCTTAGACCATGTTGTATCACGAAAGATTACCACTGTGTTATCAGCGTAACACAAGCTTTCAGCATTTTTAATTGAAACCTCATGGATATCATTAATGTACAAAATAAATAATGTGGGACCCAAGATGCTACCTTGTGGTGCTTCAAAATAAATGTTTTGCAAACTACTGACAGTTTGCCCAATCTTAACACACTGTTTTCGGTCCGTTAGGTAGCTATTGAACCAGTTTTATGCAACACCGCGAATGCCCATGCCTTCTAGTTTGTTCAGAAGTATAGGAACTGAGACCGTATCGAAGGCTTTTGCTAGGTCTAAAAAGACACCAATACATCGTTGTTTGTTATCTAGTTGCGATGAAACTGTAGTCGCAAGTAGTGTGACAGCATCTTCCGTACTAAGCCCTCTACGGAAACCAAATTGCTTTGATGATATTAGGTTGTTTGTTTCAAGATAGTCAACAAGGCATTTGTTTACAATCTTTTGAAGCAACTTGGAAAAAGCTCCAAGCAGCGATATGGATTTGTAATTGTCCAAGGAGCTCTTCGAGCTACTTTTAAAAATTGGGTGAACTGAAGAAATTTTCCTCATCATTCATCTGGGAAAACTCCATTTGATAGACTTAAATTAAATATGTGTGTGAGTGGGACAACTATTTTATTTTTTACAGCCTTAATAAGAGAATTGCTATATCCATCTATACCTGGTGCCTTACCATTTTGGAGTTTTAAAATTAAGCTGTCTACCACATTTTCATCTGTAGAATACATGAAAAACGAATTTAAAGGAGATTTAGTAACGCGGACAAGTTTAGCCAATTCTTTTTCAGTTCTGCCTATACGGGACAAAATTCGGTCTGCCAGTTTTTGTCCAGTGGAAGCAAAATGATAATTGGCCACTTCGATTGATTCTTTAGCATTACTACAACCCTTTAGCTTCAATAGCTCTGTTGATTCACTACCAATACCATTTAAATTACATATGGTTTTAATTGAACGCCACAGTCTTTTGGGATTGTTCCGATTTTCTTTTAATTCTGTTTCTTCATGCTGCAATTTCAATTTTCTTAGAAGTTTATACGTTATTTGAAGGATTTTGTTGTCCGGTTCTGTTTTTGCTCGTTGGTGGAGACGGTCTCGGTGGCGCATACAACGCATTAATCCTGACGTTATAGATATTGAATTCGAATATCAATATGTAAAATATAACTATAATTTGGTCAAATTTTCTTAAAATTTTAATGTTTCGCTAAACCTCCCTTTTTTATTTTATAAGAAATTTCTCCGACAAAAACAAGACATTAAAAAATGCGTAAGCACGATTCAGCGACTGGATTCAGCGTTGCCAGATCATCAAATCAACCTGGAGAGTCGTCTGATGTCTCATTGTGCAACACAGCGAGAATTAGAATAGTAATATATAGCTTAGCGATTTGAAAATCTTGATTGTAATTAGTCACTTTTTAATATACGTCAGTAGTTTAACTAAAAATGTAGTTTGAAGGTGAACGAGTGTTACTCACTAGAAACCTAGTATTTTTAAAGGTAGGACTCACCAGCAGGCGAGACAGCAGCGTGGCGAGGTGTAGCGCGCAGTTCCCCCGCACCAGCTGCAGCGCCGACACCGGACACCGCACCGCCGACCGGGACAGGACGCCCACACCCGTCGACACGCATCTGCAGGGGGGGGACCATTTTGCATACAAGACGCGACTAAAATTTTTTTGCCATCGAGAGATATTTTTTTTTCTATTATAATATATTGGGTAAAATTAGTCATATTAGGTGACATTTTTAAAATTTTATTCAGATAAAGTGCACAAGTGAAATATTCATTATGAAATCAGTGCATCTTGCATTTCCTGGTTATCGCCAAACCGACTAACCACTACTGGGCCACCTGATGTTATGATTTATTAAGCAATTCCATAGCTTCTATCGCGGACCTTGAGCGTGAAGACCGAATCCAGAAAATCCGTAACGAAAATAACCTAACACCCCCCTCCCACCGGCACAGCGATGATACTTTTTACTTTTGCGATCTATCGACGAATAGCAGAACTTTCAATGACTTTTTGATCACGATTGTCTCTTTAGTTCAGCAACTCGCCTCTGCCATTAGTTTTATCGGCGTTACTGCCCTTAACCCCCTCCTTTACCCCGCAATCTGGTGACTCATGCCTGCTTATGCAACAGCTTTACCACGGCTGTCTCCGAGTGCCACACATCTTTTTTTTATTTACGTAAAACTGGATTTAGACGAATTTATTGAAGATAAAACACCGAAGGTAATGCTGCCATAACCAAAGGCTAAGATGTTAAGCCTCTAATTTCTAAACGTGTGTAGTAATGTTAACGACTTTTCAACCTAACCATGAAATAATCGTAGGTATATTTTAAATTGCTGGACTACTCTCAGTAACAAACCAGGTGGTACGAGGGCCAAACTGAAAGTTTTTAGAACTGGCAACTTAAAAGCATTATATTAAAAAAATAAGTTTAAATTTTGAAAATAGAACTCTTTACCAATAATATTGAGTATACATTTCATTCATTTGTCATTTGTTTTACGATTTGGCGGCAAATTGAAAATTGTCTGTGCACGTCAGAATGAATTTAAGCCGAGAAAATTTTCGTACAATGATTTTTTATGACTTTCGATGTCATATAAGTCAACAAGAAAGTTATGATAGACTTTGATTGGCTTTTCACAATGAAGCCCCATCTCGTGCCACAGTTTACAACTGGTTTAATGAATTCAAACGTGGTCGAACTAATCTCACCGATGATTTGCGTGAGGGACGGCCTTCTACAGCGACGACTGAAGACAATATCAGTGTTATGCGGCGTATGATAGAGACTGACAAAAGAGTGACCTATCAGCAGATTCGGACAAGTCTAGGCATAGGTATGAGTCAAGTGCACAAAATCCTCCATGAACATTTAGCAGTCAGGAAGCTTTGTGCCCGTTGGATACCGCACAATTTGACCGAGGCTCAAAAACTCTGCCGTGTTGGTTGGTGCCGAGAAATGATCCAAAAATTTAACGGAGGTGTCTCAAATGCTGTGTTCGACATACTAACGGGTGACGAAAGCTGGATTTACTGTTATGATCCGGAAACCAAAAGACAGTCTGCTCAGTGGGTGTTTCCTTCCGAAGAGTTGCCAACTAAAGTGAAAAGAGGTCGGAGTGTTGGAAAAAAGATGGTGGCCTCGTTCTTCGGCAAGACAGGTCATTACGCGACAGTTGTCTTAGAGGATCAGAAAACGGTTAATGCAGAGTGGTACACTAACAACTGTTTGCCACTTGTCTTGGAAAAAGTTCGAGAGAAACGACCTCGCAGCAGGATGCTCCTTCATCACGACAATGCCTCGTCGCACACCGCCAGGCAAACGATCGACTATTTGGCGACCTCAGACGTGGAATTACTGGGTCACCCGCCGTATAGCCCCGACCTCGCACCCTGCGATTTTTATTTATTCCCGAAAATAAAAGAAAAACTTCGAGGAAAACATTTTATGGACGCCGAAGAAGCAGTGGCTGCGTTTCAAAACGCCGTCGAAGAGACCCCTAAGGCCGAGTGGACAAGGTGCTTTTCTCAATGGTTCTATCGAATGTAGCGATGTACTGATGTAAATGGACGCTATTTTGAAAAGTTATAATAAAACTAATAACTTGCTACAATACTTAGTTTTTGATTTTCTAAGAACTTTCAGTTTGACCCTCGTATAGGGTTCTGCAATTACTCACCCTGACAGTAGCGCCGTCTAATCTATTTCTGCACCCATTATTTATTATTATTCCGTAGGGTGGTCTACAACAACTACTCAAACATTTCACGTGCAGGCGATAAGTTCATCACACGTTTACACTGTCAATTCAATTAACCACAACTAAAAGCAAAAGCCTAACACCTTACCTGGATGGAAGTTGTGTGGACAAGTTCTCCCGCTCCGCAGCAATCTCTAATATATCCTCGAGCACCTTCAGAGCTTGACATCTTTGCACTGACGCTTTGTCCGGCATATTTTGCTACAAAAACGCATCAACATATTTAAACCAGGTTTTCTATATACAAGTTATTCAGAAGTCTTATAGTTATCAAGGATCCCATTAAGACAGCAAGATTAAAGTAACATACAACTTTTTTTAGACCAACATTTCTACCTAACAGCTTGAAAGAGAGGAACGACAACTTTGTTACTCACACATTGACCATAACTACGTCAGGTTAAGGCACGTTTTCGACTGGCCTTATTTTATATCACCGTCCAACCATAGGAATAATCCTACCGCCATACCTGTTTTTCACGTGATACCAAAACCAAATTCAGAATCTTTAAATCTTGAAAATCTTGGAGAAATAGATTTTTAAAATATTTATAATTGAAAGACACAGCTTTCATATAGTTGTTCTGTGGATTTAAACATTTCTTCGTGGTCGTGGATACAAACTGGTTTGAGCACTTCAATTTTTTAAGAGACAATATTAAACGCTCATCCATCCTAATAGAATAAAATTGCTGTGACGTTATTAAGTGGAGAAAATGTGCCAAGTGAGAGGCTCATACTAGAGGATTGTGTCTCTTTTGCACAATAATTGCTATGATAATATGGTAATGAAAATAAAACACTTAATTGTTATTTTTAACTCTGATATTTTATCAATACTTTTTTAAAAAAAAAATGAAAGCTACCAAAAAAGGCCGGCTGCAAAACACATTTTTAGAATGATTGTCGGTCTGTCGCCGTTTACGAATAATTCGTAGTTTACGTCGAATCTACAAAACCGATTGCAACAAAATTAGTAAGTACTCTATGTTCCGAGGTAGGTAATAGGCTACTTTTAATCCAGCTTACTAATAGAGTTTTTTGGGGGGGGGTAGTATTTTAATTAAGCTATAATTTAATCCGATTTTATTTCTTAATATGTACTTTCAGATTGTCTCGTAGTTTTCAAGTCATAGGTTTTGTAGTTAAGAAATTGCGAAACATAATCAGTTTAAAGTGACCAAACAACAAGTTTTATTGGAGATACATTTATCTGTACATTAATTACGATTTCACAAAACTTCACCAAAATTTGTTTGTTTTCTGATATTGGAAGTGAAACAAGCACATGAATTTCCAGATGGCAAGAAATTCACGCCGCCTAAAGACACCAAAGGTGGTAATGGTGTAATACTACTAGGGTAGTAGTATTACTACCGGTGTACAAGGGGCGGGTGACCGCTGCCGCGACAACCGCAAACACCCGCGGACGTTGCGGGTGTGACACGCGCCATGACCTGTGCTCGCAACTCTACATTCTACACAACCTGCAGGCCGCGCCGTGACTTCTTAGGATTAGACGAAACAAAAATTGCCGGATCGGCTAGTTTCATAATAAGTGCGCGTCTCTTACCTTATCGATCTTCTCCATAACCCAGTACAGTTCATTCAGCTGCCTCTCCAAATTCGGTAAATCTACCAAAACCCGCGACTTTTCACTTCTCCCGCTCGCCTTACTCATATCGCTTGTGGAACTACACACAGAACTTGCTTTACTTAACTTATTGTGTCCATCACTTTTATTTTTTCTTTTCTTCTTTTTAGACTCTTTCTCATTGAGAAAATCAAACTCATCTGTACAATTCTTCTTTTTTGATTTCTTATCTACATCAATATTTTCTTCGTTTCCTTTGGATTTTTTCTTCTTCTTGGGTTTCTCTTCCTCGAATTCCACAACTTTCTCTTCTAACATCGACGCTACGATGGTGTTTAAGGAACTTGTTACTTTGCACATTTTTGTCAAAATAGGGTTGACGAATGGATCGAATGACGAAATAGTTTCTTCGTATACTGGCATTGTGTTACCACTGTAAAAACACTATTATTAACAATAATACATTTTTGTAACATCCCGTGCCTCTTGAAACAACTTACACGGAGTATGTGAAATCAGCAATATAAAGGCTTATACTACAAATGAAATATTTATATCATAAAAAAGGGATTACTACTATAAGCAAATTGGTTAGAGACATTTGTTTAGAAATGGTATGCCTGCATAAAAAAATCACTCTTTAAAGTTACATCATTATTTTAATTATTTTAACAAATCTAATAAAATATGAAATACTAGCTGCCCCGGCAAACTTCGTCCCGCCAAAACACGGATAAAAAGTAGCCTATCTTTTAAGTTGGACCAAACAACCGATAGTTGTGAAATTTTATCGAAATCGGTTCAGTAGTTTGATTGTAGTTTAGAGAGTAGTGGAGTTTATTGGCAACATACATCGTGACTCAAGATTTTTATATATATATAGATTTGTATACTCATACCTCTATACCAGCGATCGGCAACCCGCAGCGTCTTACTTGGGGCCCGTGAATGTTTTGTAAATAAGTTATAAATATCAAAATAAATGCATGAACATTCCGTGGTTGACCGTATAATATACAACGTAAAGTGTAAATTCAGCCTTAAGAATGCGCTTCTCTGCCCCCATTTTAATTTTTTCTATGGGATATGACTACTTAAGTATATGTTGTTATATTTAGCTCCTAGGGTTAATATCACAAGTGTGGCCCACCTTCAGTTTATTTTGCCGCTTTGCCTGCCAAAAGGTTGCCGACCACTGTTCTATACATATCTCTGTCTTATATGTATAAAAGAAAGTGGTGTTATTTACATTATTTATATTAGGCTGAAAAGGCTTGATGGTGAGGTATATAGGTAAAGAAAAGATGAGGTATATAGGTAAAGATGAGGTATAGAATACTTTTTATCCAGTTCGATTGTCAGGAAACTGGGAAAAAAGACATTTTAATTTTTCCCATACAAACTAAACGGGTAGAACGAAGTTCGCTCGAGCAGCTAGTATAGTATATCTGTATATTCCTACTGCTATAGAAATATTGTAGATTATTAGTATAGTCATACCTGGCTAACAACTTCATCTTCAACTTCCTGGCTCTCTTCTTTATTGCCTTTTGCCTCTCTTTGTCCTTTCTCTCCTGATCTAACTTTTCCGTTTCTTCGTCTATCTCGTTTATTTCATTTATCTCACTGATGTTTTGATCGTGGCTTTCCGATGTTGTCTGAAAAAAAATAAAGCTGTATACAGTGCATTTAACTGCATGAAGATATGTGCATATACGTTCTAAGTGTAATGCAATTGTTTTCTTGCGTTTATACGACTTCATATACAGGGCGTCCCAAAACGTTACGTAGCTGGGAAAGGGGATGATAAGGGTGATTACAAGGGTCACCAGAAAAATAAAAATTCCCTCTGGCAATAAAAAAAAATGGCATTTTTTAAAAAAGCTAAAACTTTTACACCTTGTGGGACTATTTTGCTAACTGCACCTACAAATATACTTTATTTACTGGGGTGCTATAAAAGAAAAAGTTTATGGGAAACCCATCAGGGACTTGGGTGACCTGAGGGAGAGGATCATAGAGGCCGCGGAATCAGTTAATAATAGAAGATATGCTCGCCATATCTCGCGCTCATTTTTAAAACGATGTAATGCGTGTATTTATGTCGGTGGTGGACATTTCAAGCATATTATTTAAATAAATAATTACAATTTTGTTTTATTTTCGTTTCATTTAAATTCCCTGTCATAAAATGTGGTAGAGCTTTATCTGGCCTAGACTGTACTTGAGCGTTTGAGGTATGTACAGTACTCCACCCTTTGTGCGGGGTGCGGCGGCGCTGGCGCGGATGTCCTGCAGACGGGACTGCAGCCGCTGGTGGCTGGCGTCCTGCTTGTGCCGGATGCGGTACCTGTGTGCGGGGTGCGGCGGCGCGGGCGCGGATGTCCCGCAGACGGGACTGCAGCCGCTGGTGGCTGGCGTCCTGCTTGTGCCGGATGCGGGACCGAAGCGCGGCCGCCTCCAGCTCTGCCGCCGCAGCCAGCGCCGACAGCCGCGACCGCACGCCCTCCGC
Organism: Calephelis nemesis; assembly: GCA_002245505.1. NCBI lineage: Eukaryota > Metazoa > Arthropoda > Insecta > Lepidoptera > Riodinidae > Calephelis > Calephelis nemesis. The sequence continues at coordinate 356,286 of NJDD01000436.1, forward strand.
CTGCCCACCACAACACATGAACATCAACTATTGCTCAATTACTTATGTGCTTGGGTTATGGGTGTTAGTCAACGATACCAATACACAGAAATACTTAAATAGATACTGGAATTATATAATAAAAAACCGAGAATTCAGATATCAATGTTTAACACACAAATGCCTGCCCCCGTCGGGAATAGAACCGGAGATTCGCAGTATGTCGGCGGATACTAGACATATACGTCTAATCCTTAACACCTAGGCGATCAAAATAAACATCCTCATTTGTTTAAAACACAATAAAATAGCTTTTATGCTTCGTAAATAAAATAAATGTCTAAAACTAAGGGTGGAATGTAAGACAACTCACAATATAGGATTTGTTTTTGCACATGTGCTTAACCGAAATCTTACAGTGATTATATTATACATAAAAATAAATTACATACATACATATCTTCACGCCAAGTCCCTTCGAGGTAGGCAGTGAGTAGCGAGTGCCAGACCTCACGATAAAAATAAATTGCTTTGGCGGTTTCTGTTTTATTAATAAACAAAGACGAAGATACGAGTAAAATTGATATTACAATATGTATCAGAGTGTAATAATAATAACTTTAATACCAGGTTGAACGTTCGTGTACATGTTATTAATAAGATGTTAAAGTTTAAGGTACTAAACTGGAACACGATGTTGGCGAGGATTGTTGGAAATAGATAAAACAGTGAAACCAATTCGCGAAAATCTTCATAAAACTCGAGAAATTAAAAAAAAATATGCCTTGCTCGATAGGGACTCGAACCTGAAATTTATACAGCCAACGCCAATATTGGTCCACTAAAGCTCAGACGCACTTTCACTAATTATAATGTAATGAGACACATTAATTGTGTTATTACCAATTAAATAAATAAATTATCACTAGATAAAATAAATTAAACTATTATAGGTAATATTGATTATAAAATTAAAATAAATGTTGTAAAACCATCTTACAATAGTAAACCATTGAATGTGAGAATGCCTAATACAAAGTAAGGATATTTAACAAAAAATGGTGACCTAAATTTTGTCATTCTCTCCCGCAGCCCGGCTAGCTCAGTCGGTAGAGCATGAGACTCTTAATCTCAGGGTCGTGGGTTCGAGCCCCACGTTGGGCGAATATTTTATTTTTGTCTACTTCCTTTTTTATTAATATTGGAACCTTTTTGTACAAAATATTATATAATGAGATAAAATATTTAAAATCCTTTATTTTTGTCACATTCATTTATGAGAATCGTTAGAAAATAAAATATATAAGGGGAAAAATAGTACATAGTCAAATTTAGACATTTATGTTCACTATACAAATGGTTGACTTAATTGGGAATCAAACCCAAGATTGTTGCATGTTAGATAGTCTTAGGAAGTTAAGTAATATAATGTGTAAGAAGAGTACTAAAATATAATTTAAGCGCAATAAACCTGCAATAAGGAGACTTCAATTTTATTACTAAGTTACGATATCATTTTCTTTTCGAAAGACAAGTCATGATTTTGAGGTGGTGTTACATAAATTTCATCAAGATCCGTCGAATTCAAAAAGAAGAAAGTTCTTACTCGTAAATAAATTAAGATTTTGCGAAATCAAGTAATAACTGGATAAAACTTCATTAAAGTTCACATGCCAAAACCTAAAAACATTTGGAACTGAGTGTGTGTGTGTGTGTGTGTGTTGTGCGTGGGT
>NJDD01000437.1:9942-20602 GCA_002245505.1 Calephelis nemesis
ATCGGATGGACCGATTTCGATGCAGACTTTTTGTGTGAAAAATTGACTTGATTCTTATCAACATTGCATGTGTGTCGTGTGTAAATCGATGGTCCTATGTGAGTTTAAACAATATTTGATAATTTATTATTGAGTTAAAGTTAAAAATGCACATTTTTATGTACCTAGACGATGTAGTAATAAAATTGGAGACGACTTTTAGTGTTGGTGTGTTAAAATTATACCAATTTTAGTGTAACACAGTTTGATATTAATTTACAACTCTACGTTAGTGGTGAAATTGAAGTACTTTTTTTTACTGCTACCTTTCAACAAAATTCAATACGATCGAATCGAATCTTCTCGTATGTAAAGTTCTCAGGTATGTAACATCGTCTCCATGCTCGTTCATGCTCACAAGAATGCACTTTCGTGCTACTGATGCGTCACGAGGCGAATCTTCGTCGTGATATAAGTCAGTAACATTAACGTTACTTGTTTTTAGAGTCAGACGTTGCATCCGACCGAATATATACTTTTTTTAATAATAATGGAAGGAAAACAAGCTGACGGATTTCCTCACGCCGCCTAGAGACACTAAAGATGGTAATGGTGTGTTGCCAATCTTAGGACTCGAGCAAAATTAAGTTTACCTGCCACCTTACTCTCCAAACCGGAACACGTAATGACGTTAGGGCGGCAGTCCGGTTATGTACCAATCCGGGCGAATCGCTGCGAAACTCTACCACCTAGTAGGATGACACGGTGTTGGTGACAGATAGCCTATGCTCGCCTTTTACGAGCTGCCTGGCAGGAAGGCAGATGGTCTATTGTGCAAAAGAGCCCGGACCAACATTTTTTTGTATGATAAGACAATGAAAAAACACACGGTTCTCCCGATGGTAAGATACAACCATGACCAAAGACACCATAGATGTTTCAAATGCGTTGCCGTAATGTGACAAATTGTTACACCTAATGTGCAAATCTACCGGCTACAATATTGCTGGGATCCTACCTACCAGACCCTATGGACCTTTAGGGATAGACCTTTGGACCAGTAATCTTGTTAACCAACTCTTTCACCAGCAATGGTCTTTTTGGTAATTACTGACCCATTTAATCTGTGCTTATCTCTACGAGCTGCCAGACAGAGAGCTGATGGTCTTTTCTTTAAAGGGACCCCGGGATGACAAGGGTTAAACACATTAAGTAAGGTCTTTAAGGAACATCGTCACTTGCGGATTTGGATGACGCCTCCGCAAGAAAGTAGAGTAGTCACAGGGGCGGATTTGATACGTTTGCTGCCGATAATAAGTAAATGATTTAATTATCTCAATCAGTATTTCAGATACTGATTCTTACCATTTCTATTTGTGAGAAGCAATGAATCGTTATTCACAAATTGTCTTTTGGCTGGCTTTCTGGCAGAGCAAATTTTGCCGCCCCCTAAATTTTGCCGCCCTGGGCCCGGGCCTACTCGGCCTATTGGGAAATCCGCCCCTGACTATTCATCATTTAGCAACCACGTCTCGGTAGTAAAGAAATCTATATCTGCATGATCAGCTTACAGGAGAGATGTATTCTACACAGGGAGCAGAACCAACACAACGATTTTTTTACAGTCGCCGAAATTCAAACAGATAATAACTACGGATTATATTATATAATAACTACGAAATTCAAACAGATAATTTCTCCGGCTTTAATATGACACCTCAAAGTAATATTTCGCAATATAAAAACGATCTTATTTAACTCATAATAGAATCGAAACATTTGGCTACCTGCCAGTTGATAATACAAAAATAATATAAATTTTTAATTAGCATGAACTTCAAGTTTGATTTTTATAACATTTGGGATAATTACTACGCTTTTGTCTATTGTAAGACAATTACCATATGAAAACAATAATTTTGCTAATTCCCATATTAATTTTATCATAATCTGTTATGACATGTGGTTTTTGAGTTATATTAAATAATGCATATATTTTTCTCTTATTTACTCTATCTTCATTGGTGACCAGTTCAGAACGATTTGCTGTCTTTCAGAAAAGTATTATCAAATCACGACGTAGTGACCAATGAAATGGTTCAAGTCGGTTTTTGCAGTTTTACAGCTCCTAATTTTTAAATAAGAACTCTACAATCCAAACCACATGTAGACAAAATTGATGTATAGATTTATAAAGTGAAAGAGTTGTTATAGCCCTGATGATGCTTGAAAACTGAAACCGGTTGGCTAAAATCTATACATATATCATTCTACATCTATGATACATATAATAAATCTGTAGAAGGGTCAATTCTGTACATTGAAAATATTGAAAAAATAAATAGCATACTGTTACTGGATCGATACCAAACCCAAATATGTGATTAAAAAAAATTTGTCTGACTGTATGTTCAGGCATCACGTGAAAACTAATGGTTCGATTTCGATGAAACTTGGTATAATTATACCTTATTATCCTGGGCATAAAATGGGAAACTTTTTATCCTGGAAAAATACGTAGAAAAAAAGTAAATCTTAATTTTTCAGTTTTAGACCGACATCCGCGCGGACGGAGTCGCGGGCGGAAGCTAGTATAATAATAAAAATATATTGTGGAAAGTACAAATGTAGTTAATAAATCATTTTTATAAGGTCCAAGGCTGTTTTTTTTTAATTACAGAAAAACAATTTTTCTTGTCTAGTTTACACTTGATCCTGACGCTAGAATAAACAAATTATATGGGATGTAGGTGTTAACGAACGTACACAGAAATATATCTTGTATAGTTGATATTTTGTATAAGAACACTTCAACGAAAGATCTACACTAATGCCGGCTCTTGGCAAGAATCAAACTAAAGCCTAGGCGATCTTAGGCGTATATAATAACATCGCGATCAACAAGGCGGTCGAATATTGCTTAGCGTTGAATATTAGGTTATATTGACACAAATGAGAAGTAAGAAATCGTGTTTATGTACAAATTATAATGTTTCTTTCTCTTTGTTACAGATAGAAAATGAATTCGATAGAAGCAGACAACCTCCACTGGGACATCCTGGCTTTAACGAACACCAAACTAGATTTGGGTTGAATTCGCCTCTTCAAAACTTCCAGCAACAGAACGCTGGGCCATCTAGTCCGTCACCGCCAATCCAGTTTCCACAACCCATCTTCCAACAGCAGCCTTACGTGCCTCAATTCAATAATCTTTTACCAGCACAGAACATTCCAAATAATCCTGGTCTTCCACTACAAAATAACAATGGACTTCAATTTAATCCCGCAATACACAACCCACAAAACATAAATAATGGCCAGTTAAACAACTTCCCTCAGCAAAATCTGGCGCAACTCCAACAACAAAGCCAAAATATACCGCAGTCAGTACCAACTCACGCAAGTTTCCAAAATCATGGGATACCTATAAACCAAAACACTCCTCCAACTTTCAATCAGAACAATAATTTACAAACTCCTTTCCTGCCACCACGACCTACTCAGGCAGCTTTCCTTCCAACCTTACTACCAGCTCACAATCAACAGCAATCTTTTAATGTACCCAACGCAATAACAGTACAAGCCGCCCCTAACCTAGCACCTCAGAACATAAATAATAATCAACAAATTCCCTTCCAGCCTGCATTAAATCAACCGTCATTTTTCCCTAATGGACAAATATCCCAGGCTCAAATTCAAGACTATTATGAACAACAATCTAAGGAGAATTTAGAAAAACTTAAAGAACTTCAAGAACGACAAAGAATCATCCAAAAACACCAAGAATTTGTTCAGAAACAGCAACAAAAACAACAAGAGAAAGTTGAGAAGCTCCATGAAGAATTTATAAGTAAACAAGCAACAAAAACTATCCCAACATATTCAACAACAGAAAACTATGAAGATTACATCAGGAGAACTCAAGAGAGGCGACGGCCATTAATGCCACATGAAACAGATTTGTTCAGAAAGGCTGTAGAGTTATATGAAAAAGAACATCCTACCACGACTACTACTACAACTACAACAACGACCACCACAACAACTCCACGACCCACGCCACCACCCCGCCCTACAACGCCTAGGTTCAGAACTCGATCACAGTTGAGAACGAGAGGACCGATCCAAGATAGAAATAAACAGAAACTGTATAACGAAATTAAAAATCTTCTTGAAGAAAGCGAAACCAATGGTTTTGATGATAACCTAAGAGCTAAGAGTGTGGAATTATTACAAAAACCCGATATTCTCAAACAACTTAAAGTTGCGCTAGCGGAAAATCCTGAAGATTTTAGCGAAAAAAATTTCTCATCACGGGAAATTTCTTTGAATGGACAAAAGTTTGAAGTAATCAGAACGACTAACCCAAATTTAATACCAAAAGGTGCCATTTCTGCGGACAGCCCCAAGTTAAGTCAAATAATTGCCAATCAAGAATCTCAACAAGAAAGTAGAATATCTTTTGATGATTTGACGAAAGGAGTCCTACCTCCTGGGGCGAATTTCGAACTTATTAAGCAAAGTGATGGTGGCAAGTTAGAAGAAGTATCTAATATACCAACCTCCCTTCAGAACAAAAAGAAAGTTACTTTCGTCTTTTTAGAGGAGCAGGATGACGGATCGTACAAAGTGAAAGGAGTTAAAGCTAATGGTCAACAAACGGAAGAAGGTCCGGAAGTAGAGGAAATTTTGAATAAAATAAAAAAAGGTGAAATTCAATTACCAGGTCCAACAAAAATTTCCAATAATATCCACTCTACAACAACTCCACCACCGAGTACAACTGTTCTTGATTATATAGCAGAGTCTTCACACCATCCTTCGAGTTACTCAAACTATATTTCATCTACCACTTATTCTGATTTAGGGTTAACAAACCCACCACAAACAACTCAATCGCCAGTTTATCGGAGCTCTGTAGTTGCATCAACCCGAGCAACTCCAATTCCCCAAACATACAGCACAGCCGGTCGAAGCACCACCACAGAACGATATATAGCAAAATCTTCGACTCCTAAGTATATCGTAAACCGAAACAATCATAACCAAACGCCTAGGAACTCGTTTCCAAGTACTACAGTCATAAACACTACTCCTTCCTATAGAACTACTACTCCCGAAGATATAGTAGTCATAGGTTCCAGCACATTAGCCCCTACTTTCGAAGCACCCGCTGCTAACTTCAATAGAGGTGGAAATCCTGATTTAATTGAGGTGCTTAAAGAAAATGGACTATTTGCGACTGCCAAATATTTAAAACAATCTGGCTTGGATGCAATATTGAATGAAACGGGTCCGTATACGATATTTGCACCAACCGACAAAGCATTTAGAACACTTCTAGTCCAACTTGGTGGTCCAGACAGAGCTGAAGAAAAATTCAGAGACAACCCAAGATTGCTTAGTGGGGTGAGTAAAAAAACTATTTTATCCTTTTGTGGCTATAGTACATACAACAGACATATCTATGCTAGTATCGTGTTCTTTAGTCTTTAATTCTAAGTTATGGCCTGTCTTCCATTCTTTGGGTGACAATGACTTAAGTCTGAACAAATAAGGCTAACAAATGACGAACCTACTTATAACTAGCATTACAAAACTTGCAAAATGCAGGTAAATGTAATGTAAATGGATCTGTTTTGTTTCGGAATTTCGAAAAGGGATTCGGAGTGGTTGTGGCAGACCTTAGAGCCAATAGCGTGACTTTTTTACGATCAATAAATTTGCCAAATGCTATATTAAAATCTATTTCAGCTCCTCCTGCATCACGTCATTCCCGGCGCGTTTGACATTGGTTCTCTCCAAGATGAAATGACGGGAGTCTCTCTGGCGGGCACTCAGCTACGCGTCAACCAGTACGATATGCACGACGTCGAGTGGAATGAGGTCCGCGTCACTACCATCAACGGTGCACGAATTTTGGAAGATAAAAAAGACATTCACATTCCACAAGTATGTATACAGAATCAGATTTACATATTTGACATTATGGATATAAGTTTTACGAGAAAGTTTAAATGAGTACACAAGCATTTGTAGCTAAAACCAGGGTTTTGAGTTACGGATTTCTCGTCTGGATCCAGATCCTGTGTGTAGACTAAGATGCCTCTCAGCCTGCTCGTTTAAAGTTAAATGAGTCATTAAAAAGACGTTTAACAACAGTATTAACAAAAGTGGTGTGTAGTTTGACCAGTTAGGAACTCATCCCCTCATGGCCAAAATGAGAATGTCAACATACAAAAAATGAAAAAGAACATCGTGGGATTGAGAGGAGGTTCTCCTTTTTTGTTGGCGGTTAAAAATACTACAATAAATTTATGTTGATCATAGAAAATGTATTATGGAAATCACTTGGTCTTCCATTCTGCGGCCATAAATTCCTTTGGGAATAAGTATATTTAACTTTCTAAGTTCAAGACAATATGTTTAAATCAATATTCTTATCATATAGGTATCTACTTAAGAAACTAGGTCACTTGTGTCACAGCAAATAGTTTACTGTGTCAGTATGTTACGTAACCTACTATTTTTTTATAATAAACTAGCTAAGCCGACAGACGTTGTCTTTTCCTAACAATATTGGGTTTTTTTCACATTAACCTTCTCCGAACAATAAGATAACAAAAAATAATTAGCAAAATTGGCCCATCCGCTGACGTGTTATGCTATGACCTAAGAAAACTGGAATTTATTTGTATATAATAAAGGCAAATAAGCAAAAGGATCTTCTAATAAGACAACACGAGTGCCTAAATATTTCTCAGCTAGTTTCTTGTACATATTTGTAAGCTTCCCTTTAAGTATTATTAAAAAGTCATAAATCTCTATATCTCGAAACCATTATAAGAGGAAAAAAAGATTTTATTTTATTAAGAAATACTCAATTTTACCTGGTTTGTGTCACCTTTTTTCAGGGTATCGCGCATGCGATCGACCGAGTGATGTTCCCCTTGCCGGTTGGAGATCTTGTACAAACCTTGCAAGCAGATCGGGATCGTCGATTCACCACATTCCTGAAAGCAATCCAAGCTAGTGGCTTCGCTGATACGTTAGCAGGTAACCTATTGCCAACTTCTGAAAGCCATTTCCACCTGTGTCGTTAACGCGTAATTTTGCTTTCGGTAATTGATAATTGCTGAACCATATATAGCAATTCCTCTTCGATCGAATCCTATCCTATTAATATCATAAATGCAAAAGTTTGTATTTGTTCCCTCTTTCAGGCAAAAGCTACTGAACCGATTCCATGAAATTTGGTACATATTACAAGCTGGATTAACACTTAATATAGTTTTTATTCCGGTTCCTGTAGGAACACGCGGACAACGCCGCGGGCAAGAGCTAGAATAATATAATATAATGTCGAATCTTTAGATCAGTAAGATATAATTTCGTCCACTGTCACAGACGGAGTACTGTAGGGCTCAGTATAGCCAGTCAACCGTCAAGTAAAACCGTCAGAATAAGAGTTGCTTAAAGACGGAAACCATCAATGGCTCTTTTTAAAATGTCCTTGAGATGATAATAGTTAATATATGCCTGAACTTAAACATATCCCAGTTTCTTCGAGGGCCTTGTTTTGATTAGGATGGAAAAGGACTTCAAGTAATACTTGTGAATGCAAAAAGGTGGGACACAAGATATAATTAGTAAGGATTATAGGAGATAGACCACGTTTAGTTTAGTGACGAGTACCATTTTGGTAAAGCCATGGTTATGAAGGCGGAAACTGCAAGCATATGCCATCGAATTCAACCACTAGACAATATTTGTATATCAACTGCTTCTTTGTATTTATTCATTTCTATACAAGAAGAGGCAAACGAGAAAGTGGGTCACCCAATGGAAAGTGATCACCGCCGCCCACGACATCCGCAACACCAGGAGTATCACAGATGCGCTACCGACCTTTAGGGAATGAGTACGCTCTTTTCTTGAAGGTTCCTAAGTCATAATCGTTTGGGAATATCGCCCTTGGTGACTGATTCCACAAATGTGTTATGCGGGGTAAGAAATGTCTTCAAAATCGCGTAGTCGTAGATCGCCACGCATCGAGATGATGGGCATGGCATTTATATCCATCTCATTTTGACATTTCAATCATTGGCTCAATTCAAATGTTTCAGAAAGCAAAACCTACACGATATTCGCCCCAACGGACGCGGCGTTCGCGCGACTGGCTCCGGCAGAGCTGGCCAAGTATAGCGAGAAGGCGGCAGCGCGCGCACTTGTGGCTCGGCACGTACTACCCGGTACTCTCTACAGCGCCGGTATGCGGTATTATCAACTGCGGAACTCCATGGAGGATGCCAAACCTCTCACGTTACAGAAGAACTCAGGTAATTATTGAAGTTATACTTCTTTTGGCGCGTTAGGAAAAAATGGTGAGGGTAAATTTTTACGATGCGCGCGCACACCGTCACGAAAAACCAACATGATGAAGTTAGCTATAGATAACATTTTAGTTTCTCAAAAAAAGGTACCAACAAAGTAAAAGTAAGGACATCTATGTATGTTTGCCTGAGAACTGACAACTGTGTTAGTTAGTGTCATTTTGTCTACGAATGTAAAATAAGGCAAAAAATAATTTTTTTAAAAAGTTTTTTATCTTATTAAGCCGAAGAAGTATAACTTCTAACGCGTGTACATAAGTACACACACAATTTTTTTTTTGGTTTGGACAATCTCTCTTGTGGTCAATCATTAAAAAGCAGACTAAAGAAGATTATTCGTAATAAAGCTTTAATACCAATCTGCACTGTCCTAGCAGTTTTGTTTCACTTAATCATGGTCATATTTCTAGTGTAAACGAAACTATAACTACCACCTTAAATCTCTGCCGATGTAATTATAAATAAATAGATTCAGTTGTTATACATTTAACTACTTTATTTTTTTAAGTATGTTAATCGATTCGTGGTTTCTGATCAGATAATAATATTTTTTTAAAGAAAAAGTGCGCACTTTCAAATTAAAAAATATTTAAAGAAGTGGTAACATTCTTCTTTGATGGTCCCATTGCCACGCTCTGATAATGGGATCCCAGGAAAATGAAAAAAATATTCAGTTCTTATCGTCTACAAACGTAGACGATATACCTATTGAACTCGAATTATCGAAGGTTTTTTTGCAGATTAACTGTGCTTATATCATTAGAAATGGTGCCCATATAACAAATCAGGATTATATCATTCACTCTTGGACATTGGCCTTTTACTGTGCCTGCTAAGTATTTCAACGAGGACATATGGTAATACAGTCTGGTCACACTGGTCGTTAAATCCACTTTCGACCCGACAGGACCGGCTCGCAGTTGACGGTGGTGCAAAATATAGATAACCATCTGACATCATATCCTTATTAGTATTATGATCTCATCAAATGAAAATTATTTCATAATCATCATTATCATAAGCCGGAGTACGTCCACTGCTGGACATAGCCAAAGAGCGCCACAAGTCTTGGTCAGCAGCCGCTTGTATCCAGCGACTCAACGAATCATCAGTCCACCGAGTGATAGGTCGTCCAACACTACGTCCTCCGGTGCGGGGCCGCCATTCGAGAACCTTTCTTCCCCAGCGGTTGTCGGTTCTGCGAACAATGTGCCCTCCCATTGTCACTTTAGCTTGCTGACTCTCTGGACTATGTCTGTTACTCACGTTTTGTTGCGAATCATATCACGTAGAGAAACATCGAGCATAGCTCTCTCCATAGCACGCTGAGCAACTCTGAGCTTATTTAAGAGGCCAACATTTAACTGCCAAGTCTCAGTCCCATTTATCATCACCGGTAACACACTGGTCGTGGACTTTCGACTTTAGACTCTGCGGTAATTTGGACACGGAGATAGCCTTTAACTTCCCGAACGCTGCCCATCCGAGTTGGATTCAGCGATCGACCTCTTTCATGAAGTTGTATTTACCTACTGAACAGTTTGACCTAGGTATATATACTGATCAAATATATATAAAAATCAAACTAACAAACCGTTTCTATATTATTGCAGGTCGCATCAAAGTGAACAACGCGCAAGTGATCACCCACAACATTCCAGCCACCAACGGCGTTATACATGCAGTAGATACCCTTCTCTGAACTACCCTCTAAAACTAAGTAAAATACACATGGTTTAATAAATTACTAGGTCTGGGGCTTGAACCATGAACGCTTATAGCAATACTAGCAGTTCCTGAGATTAGCGCGTTCAAACAAACAAACTCTTCAGCTTTATATATTAGTATAGATTATTTCCATCTTGTTAAATGTCGACTTATGTACTATACAACTTTATGGCATACGTTTTAAGGTTGTCTTTCTTCGATGACAATAAGTATTAATAAAATAATATTGTTTAAAGAGCTTATGGTTAATTACTAATTGCTATTTGAGCTGTCAGGTTGAATACTGGCGATAGGAACACGACTTACACTCTATATCGAATAAAATATGACAGTTCACTATGAAATGACAGCTCATAAGCAATGCATAAATCTTGAGTTGCGTACGAGTTTTATTTAAGAATACGGGCCTAAGTAGCGTCAAGTTTTCAAATCATGTAAAGAAATTTATCTAAATATTATACAAAGTGACATTTTAATTGCAAATTATTTTTATTAGGTAAAAAATATGTTTTCGAATAACAAAAATTGATTTGTGGTTATGATATAAATTAGCCAGAGAT
>NJDD01000437.1:29440-47188 GCA_002245505.1 Calephelis nemesis
ACGAGCTGCCTGGCAAGAAAGGTAGATGGTCTATTCTGCAAAGAAGCCCGGACCAACACGGGGAAAAAAAAAATCCTATTACCTTTGATATTGTATTACAATCAATCCCGTCAGGAAAAGATACTGATGTGAGCATCATGATATGAAGATCAGAGAAAAATATTGATATATTAAGCGGCAATACTATATTAAGTTGCTTGATAGATAGGTTTTTGCTCTATACTTCATTGTGAAAAAAAAACTACAGTATTTAGTAGAGGGAAAAATACTAATATTTAGTAAAACAAGCATACTTTTGTATATTGTAGGAAAACAAACAAATTAGTGGATTTCCTAATGGTAAAAAATACATGATGCTTATAGACAACAAAGATGTTACTGGTGTAAAGCCAATATGAATTTAGGGATTTCAAACCTTTTGCATAAATTAAGTTGCTAAATGGCTAGTACTGATGTTACAGCTGGAGTTAAAGCAATGGGGGTTACACCATTATAAATTGAGTTGGGGAATACTTTTCTAACCGCTAAGATTTGAAAATGTTTCTACATAATATATAATTTAATATTTTTAGAAACTCGCAACTCATGTGAAATAGCCTTGTGTTTAAATGTAAGTCAAATTTATTTCAATGACAATGGATCTTACTCTCATTTACACCTAATATGATTTATCATACCCATGTGAAATGGTATTATTTAAACCAATATCTGTTATAATAAATACAAAATATCAAATATATTGATGAAATGTATTTAGATTTTAAGTTGCACATCGATTCCTCAAATAACAAGAAAAATATCTAAATTGGTTTAAGTAGTTTTGTTTATTTGTTAAACTTAAAGACTGATTAAAATATAATGAATGTCTCTTAGTGTTACCAATGAAGTATGTATAGTTACAATTTTACAAAATCTGTTAAAATAACTTCCTTATTGTCTTCAGTGTACAGATAGCGGGTTTTCAATAGCCTGTGTTAACCAAACTCCAACTAGAGAGGTCGGGCAATGTTTGTTTTTGATGAACTTTGCATGTTTAGTTTTCATTGAGGTTCATTTTATTTAAAAGTAGATATTTTTATATTTATTTAGATTCATTTATGCATTGTTCTTTACATATTTATTTTAAGATAAGATACTAAAAAAATGACACATTTATCATATAGCACAGAAAGCAACAGGTTATTAATGAGTATACATATTTGTAGACAATTTGAATAAAAACAAAATTTAAAGAATGTACCTTAGGATTGCACTGTCCATCGAGTTGTTCAGGAGCAGCATACAAATGAGTGCCCAAAGCGAGACCACTGTGAGACTGTTGCAATGGACAGGCAAGACCAAAATCTCCCAACTGTACCAAAAGACCATTCTCATTAGTGGCCACAAATACATTACTCGGTTTAACATCGTGATGTATGATTCCTTTGGAATGTATGTAGTTTAGTCCTCTGACCAATTGAGTAAACATATCTACAATAATATCAATGCCGACCCAGGCTATTGGATAACTCATGTCAGATAATGGTGAATCAGAGGAACTTAAATCTGGAGAGTGAGATAATTCATCTGAATTTTTTCTGGATAATGCCATATGGTTATTACGTTCATCAAGCCATTGTTTAAGAGTCTGCTGGCAAAATGCCATTTGTATATACAGTGTTGCCCACTTCAAATTCACACGAGAACAATTTTCGTATTCGCCATTAGTCAAGAGTTTACATAAGGCATTATTATCATTTGTCGTTGTATCCTCCCCACACTCTGATCCCATTTCCTCTTCTGTATCTGTATGTTCAACACTGCCGGAGTTTTTGAATGAAATAATAAAGTCAGAGTTACTTTTATCTTGAGTTAAATCCTTTGAATTGTAGGTTTTGAAAGATTTCATCATATTTGGATAAACAGACGAGTCAACTTTAGAACCCAATGAAAATTCATCACTATCATCATTCATTTGAAATTTACGTTTCTTTTTAATGGTAGATTCTATCATGGGTTCTAGCCACGCTGCTTTATAGTTTACTATGTTAGGATGGTTCAAACTTGCTATAGTTTTTACTTCCGCCAAATGTGTCATAATGGAATCTACGTCACTAGATTTAATAAACACCTTCTTTACTGCATATTCGACTCCATCAAGCCTATGTTTCGCTTTGAAAACATTACCAAAACCACCTCCAGCTATAAAGTACAGTTCCTCGAATTCCTTATGGTATCTAGACCATTCAAGGCCTGATCTTGTGATGGGCCATGTCACAGGCAAAGTTATTGGTATTTCTGAACCACTGGCCACTGAAACAAGTTGGTATAAAGCTCTCTGGTATTGACTCCTCATAACCTCAAATTCACCCATTGCATAAGAGTCATCTATGAGATTCATACTATGGAGTTTTTCACATATTGTATTATATAAATGATTGGCTCTAGATATGTCTTTTTCAAGAAGAGAACAAAGTTGTTTGACTAAGGACTGAACAAGAAGGCTTATGGGTGTTGTTGCACTAGAATTAATGACTTCTATGTGCTGGACATTCTGCTGCAGCATTGCCTCATGACTGTTTGTTATACCTGAAAAGAAAATGGTATTGTTCTTAAAATCACCTATCTTAAGATCTTGGCAAATTCATTATATTTCCCCCTCCTAGATTGACTTAATTGATCCCAGAACACGTAATGACGTTATGGCGGCAGGAATAGGTAAGGCGGTGGTTCCAATCCGGGTGAGTCGCTGCGAAACTCTACCATCTAGTCAGATGTCACGGTAAGCCTATGCTCGCCTTAGTATTCTGCAAAGAAGCCGTGACCAACACGGGAAAAGAAATAAAATGTACCACATTTTATGTACCTATTTTGTTATCTATTTTACAAACTCATTGTATCTACTATGACCGCCTCGTTGGTCGCGTGGCTATCGTAAACGCCTAACTTCATCGATCATCCGCGAGGCTCGGGTTTGATTCCCGACGGTAGCAGACATTTGTGTGACGAACATCCAAATGTCTGCATTTCCGGGTCTGGGTGTTTATTAAATTTATTCTAGTATCTATTTAAGTATTTATATGTATTAGAATCGTTGACTAACACCCATAACACAAGCATTTAATTTGCTTACTTTGGGGTTAGATTCAATTTGTGCACAAACAGGGATATTTATCCACATGGCATTTACAGGCCATAAGAGTCTCTTACCATCAGAAGATCTGTGTACTAGCATGTTGTCGAATTCCATATCCATGTTATATTTTGTTTATAATGGATTCTAGTTCTAGAAATAATACAAATTTGATTGATATTCCTATATTAGCTTTCCCATTATAAGACAAACACATATTGTTTTTGGATTAGAAGTCAGTATGTGTTTTATTTTTACACTAATTGAATCTAACCCCAAAGTAAGCAAATTATATGCTTGTGTTATGGGTGTTAGTCAACGATAATAATACATAGAAATACTTGAATAGATATCAGAATAAATTTAATAAACACCCGGACCCGGAAATGCAGACACCTAAATGTTCATCACACAAATGCCTGCCCCCGTCGGGAATTGAACCCGAGCCTCGCGGTTGATCGGTGTAGTAAGACGTGTACGCTAGCCACTCGACACATAAAATCGCAAAAAAATGTATCTACATAGAAAATATTACAGAAAAACATGGGATAGTTCCATGTAACGCTTTAAAATTACACGCTCTTTTTTTAAAATTTTTTTGGTTTTCAGTTAGCCTGTACTTCACAGAAAAAATCTATTGATTTAATTTATTGTTATGTTTTCATTTAACGAATCATCTACTTTAACACGGCGATTGCCGGTCACGCGATATCGCGTGCAGCACGCCTTTCAACAGGGGGCCGATCACGCGATAGCGCGCGGACACCGCACACATGTGATGTTACTTTATAACTGTGATGGTGTTTGACTTAGACGGATTGTTTTCGAATTTGCTTTGAATATACGTTGCTTTAGCTGATTGAATTGTGGTTTCTAGTTATTTTTATTATGGGTGATAAACCAGGACCATCAAGGATTTGTACAGAGACAACGCCGGACCGTGCAGGTAAGCGTCTAAAGAGTGAGGAGTTGGAAGAGTTATTACATTTGGACATCTGCATTTATGCAGGTAGTGATGTCGATGGTATGGACTACAATTATGGTGATAGTGAGATTTCTTCCGAATCTGAAGAAGACGACACTTCGCAGATGCAGAAGGAACCAAAACAATTGTCTGTTGCAACAAATGTGCTACCACCTCATAGTTCGTCCGACCAGCCGTCGCGTTTAGCTTTAACGACACGTTGGACTACAGACTTCACTTCAATGAGAAAAATTCCCTTCACTCGGACAAATGAACTACGCGTGTCAGTGGCGAACAATCCAAGAGATTATTTTGACTTATTTCTCAACGAAAATTACTTACAGAAAATAGTCAATTGCTCCAACAAATATGCAGATCATTTGAAAAATACATCTCATCAAGTTCAATCTCGAATTGCCAAATGGAAGCCTCTTACTATAGAAGAACTGAAAACCTTTATTGGATTACTATTACACACCGGTACAGCAAAAATGAACCGGATAGTTGATTACTGGAAGATCCACCGCTTGTATAAATCAGTTTTCTCTCAATATATGTCAAGAAATCGATTTCAACTTATTCTAAGGTGTCTTCATTTTGTGGATGAACAAAGTAGTGACGACAATGGCCTGGATAAGTGCAAATTAGTAGTAGACAATTTCAACAATGTGATGGAGTCCATTTATTATCCGGGCAAAAACCTGTTGTTAGATGAATCAATGATTTTATGGCATGGTCGGCTTATTTTCCAGTATATAAAAGCAAAAAGACATAAGTATGGGATAAAGTTGTATACGCTGTCAGAACCAAAAGGTGCCATCTTAAAAATTCATGTTTTTGCCGGCACATTAGATGAAACTACAGGAAATGGACATTCCGAAAAAATCGTAGAAAAGTTATTGGATGGAAAATTACTTGCAGGCCATGCTGTATTTATGGACAACTTTTTAAACAGCTACGGTTTAGCTGCTAAATTATTAGACCAAAATACATATTGTACCGGCCAATTAAACAAAAAAAGAAAAGAAAATCCATCCGACCTTATTGCAAAAAAACTAAAAAAGGGCGAAAATGTGTCCCTGTGTCGTAGCGGCGTCCATGTGGGGAAATGGAAAGACAAAAGGGAGATAACTTACATCACCACTGAATTTCCAGATGAAATGCAAGAAGTGACCACCAGACATGGTACTGTTGTAATGAAACCCACCGCTATTATAAATTATAATAAAAACATGTCCGTTGTTGATTTACAGGATCAAATATTGAGTTATTACCCATGTGAGAGAAAGACCTTACAGTGGTATGTGAAAATTTTTGTACATACTTTAATGATGAGTCTGGTAAATGCTCGAGTGCTATATAATAAATATTCAGATAAAAGAGGCATGACACTTTATGATTTCCGAGAAAAAATTATTGAATCTTATTTGCCAGAGATTCTATCGGACCCAAAATCTACTCAAAAGAGACATGCGGATGACGACCAACATAAACTGACTAAAATAGAAAACGTCAAATCGCGACATCTAAGTTCTGGTAGAACAGTAAATGCTACACTGAGAAAAGATTGTAGAAATTGTTATAAAAATAAAAAAAGGGTAAACACCACTACTGAGTGTAAAAACTGCCCAGGTTCTCCGCCATTGTGCATTGATTGTTTTTTTGAATTACATGATTGCATTG
Organism: Calephelis nemesis; assembly: GCA_002245505.1. Taxonomy (NCBI): domain Eukaryota; kingdom Metazoa; phylum Arthropoda; class Insecta; order Lepidoptera; family Riodinidae; genus Calephelis; species Calephelis nemesis. The sequence goes on from NJDD01000437.1 coordinate 35,200, forward strand.
GTAAATAATATAATGATAAATAATGCACATTTTATATCTATTTGAATTTTTGTTTTTTGAATATGTAAGTGATTTACAACTTAGAGTAATGTATGTTATAAGCTATTAATTAGGTATTATCATAATTGTATAACCAAACAGTTCTACAAAATCAAAATGATTAATTTCTTATAAATGTTGCTTTGTTGTTTGTTTTGATTAGATATAAAGACTGATTATATTTGATTACAAAGGCTCATTATTCAAGTCATTCTAATTATAATTTAAGTGTTTTTATTGATAAATATAACCTTTTTGTCTGATTTACATATGACTCGATATTGGGGATGTGGACATGAAGATAACTATATTTGCCTGGCATATGGCCAATCATGCAGAATTGCATGACAAATATTTAGAGTGCATTACACTTCATTAATAAAACATAGAAACAAAAAATAATAACCTATCTCGTTTTGTGTAAAAGGGGTTTGAACCTTTATGGTTTAGTCAACCACCGTTCACTGGCACTGGCATACTGAAATCAATGTAATCGTGAGGTGGCCAAGAATGTTTTTTTTCATTTAGTTGAAAGGGGATTGAACTTTTTTGTATGAAGCCTGGCTTAGTGTCTGGCCGCCATTTTGTATTTTCTTTTCAAAATGACGGCGCACGATAAATCCTACAAATATGGATATCCTTGTTCAAACAAAAAAAGTATAAGGGTCAACATATCCTAATGCATCACGTTACAGAGTTACTTACAATTTGGTTTTTTGTTTGTTTGGTTTTTTGTTTGCACAAGTGCCCCCTGTCCATATTTGAAGGAATTATTGTGCGCCGCCGTTTTGAGAAAAACACAAAATGGCGGCGACACTAAGGCAGGCTTCGTACAAAAAATTTTAATCCCTTTTCAACTAAATTAAAAAAAACTTGGCCACTTTCCAATTACATTGATTTTAGTATGCCAGTCAATATGTTAAAACTAAGTTATTTTTATCAATATAGGTAAAGTAGCAAAAATTTGAATTTAATGAAAAATGTAAATGTTATTGCTGCTAGAAATAGTAAGGGAGACGTAGCAGAGTAAGTCATAGTAATTTAATAATGAATAATTGAAATTATACTATACCATGTGACACTAAGTAGCAATGTTTCTTAACTGTTTTCACTGCCATGTTATTATTCTTTTCTCAAATAACACATTACAAAATGTACACATCTACTTAAAAACAAGATGAAATAAACATGAGACGAGAAACTACATTGGTTGTAAAAAAACAATGAATGTGGTTTGTGGTCAGTCACTTTTGTGATAATGTAAGTGATAAAATAATGTTGTACAGCAATATTTTAAATGGTCATCTATTGATAACATATAAAATGTGACATATGCATTAAAATATAAATAGTTGTAAAAAGTTGTGAAGTAGGTAGCAGGTCTGAGTTTTAGCAATATATTTATAACAAATCATTTGAAAGAGATACAACTAAGATCACAAATCTAAAGTGACTAAATAAAATATCTTAAAGTTAATCTCCTTAATTAGGTAGGAAGAGGCACAATCAGGGCACCCAGGACTAAGCAAAGTATCTTCACTTTCATATCCCCGAAGAGGTAGGCAGAGGCACAACCAGGGCACTCACAACTAGCCACAGTCACTAAGTCCCACAATGTGATAGGTGGCAAGCCTATTGCCAACCGAGTACAAATCCAATCCAATCCTGAGCAACATTTTTTTTTGTAAGAAAATGGGCAAAACCAAATTTTCTTTTTGTTGCCGAACCGGGATTCGAACCCGGGGCTTCATGCAGTCAAGTCCAACACCTGAACCACTAGACCACAGAGGCGATTTAAAAAAAAATCTTTTTGGTGACCAGTGCAAAGATCAAACTTGGGACCTCATGAAGTAAAGCCAGACATCAGACCTCAAGACCACAAAGGCAATCTTTATCACTATGTCAAAAGTTTGTCACATGCATCACAAGTATGTTTTGTATACCATACTAGCGGCCCGCCCCAGCTTCGCACGGATTATTAAATATACATATAAACCTTACTATTTAAACACTTTAAAAAAAAAACGCATCAAAATCGTTGCGTACTTTGAAAGATTTAAGCATACAAAGGGACACAGTAGTGATATACTAAGTAATGATTGGCCTGAACCAAGTTGTATTGTCAACTTTAATATATACGAAAATGAAAATCTGTTAAGTACTTTCCCCGTGTTGGCCCGGGCTCCTTTGCAGAATTGACCATTTGCCTTTCTTGCCAGGCAGCTCATAAAAGTCGAGCATAGACTTATCATCACTAACACCGTGACATCTGACTAGGTGGTAGAGTTTCGTAGCAACTCGCCAAGATTGGTTCCACCATCTTACCTACTCCTACTGCCATAACGTAATGACGTGTTCCAGTTCGGAGGGTAAGGTAGCCGGTAAACTTACTTTTGGTCGAGGCCTAACATCCTGACCTCAGGCAGGCAACGCACTTATGAATTTCTTACCATCAGGGAATTCATCTGCTTGTTTGCCTTCCTATAACATCAAAATAAAACTTTTCGAGTAAATCGCGAACAGACAAACAGACGCGGCGGGGGAGTTTGTTTTATAATATGTATTGATGTGAAAAAGCAAATTTCTATTCTATTCTATCACATACATAAGTCTTTTAAATTTCAAAAGGGGCTTTTTGGGTGGTTATTTAACCACTAAACATTTACATTGGGTACTAATAATATTAAGGTGTTTTAACATACCTAATCCCCTTACGCGCTCGCTGATCTGGTGGGTAACATCACTTTTGCTTACAAAAAGTTACGCCAGATACACGCGTAACTTTTATTAGTAAGAGCATAAATGTTTAAAATCAAGTAGTTAAACACATGTTTAAGTTTAACAGTAGTTGTCGCCTACATTTATTATTTGTTGATTCAATACGCAATTACCAGTGCTTTCACACGTACATAAACATTGCATCATGAAACCTGTCAAGGACCTAGAATCTACATCTCTAATCTAATCTTAACATATGACTATGAAAAGACATTACCTAAGTCAAAAGACTTCACCGTAGCTAAAGCTTCCCATTGATCTTTCTTGCTAACCATTTCTGAAGATTTAATTGTGTAAATTTCGAAATGAAGATTAATAGGTCAATCTCTTAAAAACTTATTTCAGCAAAACAGTCGTCATAATTTGTTTTCACGATGCATTTTAATTCTTGATTATCTTAATTCAGAGAAATCCACTGGAGTACAATATAATAATTTGTTTCGTAAAAAGTAAAAATTACAAGACCCTGGGAGACCAAAACATCGAAATTTCGAGTTGTCAAATGTCACTTGTCAGTCACAGATCAAATATTAGTAGATGTCAGTTGTCAGTTGTTGTTTCTTTTCTTCTTTTTCTTTAAGTTAATTTGCCCTTTTTGGGGCCGGCTAAGATCTTTAGGTTATGCTGCCACGTCTTCCGTATTAATTATTTCGTCATAAGTCACATGTCTTCCGTATTAATTATTATTATACAGTCATTAGTTACTATTTACAAAGTCACGTCAGGCTCTTGAGTAATGCGTCGGTCACTTTACACAAGCTCACTTAAAGAGATTTGGCGGCAGCGAGGAAATTCACGATACATTAATTTCTTCATGACTATTTCATTTGTGCACTTTCACTTAACAAAACTAAACTTATTCCCACCTAAATTAACTAATTTCACTCAATATAAACACGAAATTCAATAATTATGAAAATAAATAAATATCTCTGGACAAATTACACAAATTGAATCAAATCCCAAAGTAAGCAAATTATATGCTCATGTTATGGGTGTTAGTCAACGATATTAATAGATAGAAATACTTAAATAGATACCAGAATAAATTTAATGAACACCCAGACCCGGAAAATGCAGACATCTAAATGTTCATCACACAAATGCCTGCCCCCGTCGGGAATCGAACCCGAGCCTCGCGGTTGGTCTGTGCAGTTAGGCGTGTACGCTAGCCACTCGACCAACGAGGTGGTCAGAAAATACGACCGTCTTCATTCACAATGGCGCCAAAAACCTGTTGTTTCTTTATTTTTTTATTGAAGTTAAACTTCTTTAAATCATTGTGATTTCTAACCGGATGCAACGGAAAAACGACAGGTAAGAGACACAAATATAATATTTTATGTTAATTTGCCCCTTTCTGGGATCGGTTAAGATCTTTAGGCCATGCTGCCACGTCTTCCGTATTAATTAATTCTTATATACTCATTAGTCACTATTTACAAAGTCACGTCAGGGTCTTGAGTAAAGCGGTGGTAACTTTACACAAGGTCACTATGGGAGATTTGGCGAAAGCGAGGAAATTCACGATATACTAATTTCTTCATGATTATTACATTTGTGCACTTTCACTGAACAACATTAAACTAATTCCCACCTAAATTAACTAATTTTACTCATAATTTACACAAAATTCAATAATTGTGAAAAAATTACAACCATTTTCATTCACAATGGCGCCAAAATTCCTCTTTTTTTCTTGGATAATTTACCCTTTCTTTTACCCTTTAGGATATTTACTTTTATGTGCCGACTCGAGTTAAACTTAATTCGAGTCAACTCGAGTTAAAATTTTCATCAAGAAATCCGTCTGCTTGTTTGCCTTCCAATATCATAAAAAAACCTCCACAGCATAACGCTTGAGTAAAATAAATATAATTATTGTGATAATGAAAAAATCAATACATCAATGTGAATTATTTAATTTTGACATTTGTAATGGGTATTTTTATTTATTTAAAGAATGTAATTCTCAATCCTCAATTCAAAAATTCTCAATAACACTATTTATATTTGGCAATCTTTACAAAATAATATCAGTCTAACATGATGAAATCGAAAGGATTAAATCCTATAAATTATGTATACAGTAATCACAAATGTCACAATGTATTTTATAAATTAGATTTACGTATCGGTCCTGGCATATTTTTAAACAAAAATCACTGTAAGCACATACAAACGGTAATAACAAGTGGTAAACAACCACAACACAACAGAAAATGTAATCTCAAAAGTGTGACAGTCACAGACTACTTAGAGATACTACGTGACAGTATTTATTGTCATTTGCATCCAAATTATATAGTTTCGAATGATTAGGAATCCTCGTGCCACCCGTGTCGGTTTTGCTCAGCTGCGGCCGACGCGTAGTCGGCGCTGTCACGGGGAGTGCGTTTATTAGCAATTGCAAGTTATAGACAAATCAACTCGAGTTGATTCGAGTTGGACTTAACTCGAATTGACTCGGGTGAGTAAACGAGTCGACACATCTCTATTTAGGCCATGCTGCCAAAAAAAAAAGATAAACTTGGGAGTTTTGGCGCCATCGTGAATGAAGATGGTCGTATTTTTTCATAATTATTGAATTTCGTGTTTACATTGAGTGAAATTAGTTAATTTCGGTGGGAATTAGTCTAGTTTTGTTCAGCGAACGTGCACAAGTGAAATAATCATGAAGAAATCAGTGTATCGTGAATTTCCTCGTTGCCGCCAAATCTCATAGATGAGCTTGAGTGACGAAACCACCGCTTTACTCAAGACCCTGACATAACTTTGACCTATAACTTACGACTTATGACCTAAAATGACTTATGACTACTAAAAAGAATTTATTTATATACGGAAGACATGGCAGCATGGCCGAAAGGTCTTAGCTGGCCCCAGAAAGGGGCAAAATAACCTTAAAAAAAAAAAAACTTGACGTGTGCTTGAGGTATGAACTGTCAACTGTGACGTTTAAAGAAATTCAAAACAATAACAATTACATTCACGTGAATTTATTTATCAATTTAAAATGAATCTTTTGCCCAAAAGCCACAAGGAGTTTAGTGATAAAGAATATTGGAACAGATTTTTCAAAAAACGGGGAAACAAAGCTTTTGAATGGTTAGTTTTTAAATTTAATGTTAAAATATTTCTTAACCTCAAAGACTATAAATCATTAATGTTGTGTTGTAAATTTAAGGTACGGTGAATACTTGGAACTCTGTGCACATTTACATAAATATATTAAAAACACAGATGCGATATTAATTACTGGTTGCGGTAACTCGAGCTTAAGCGCCGATCTTTATGATGTGGGCTTCAAAAATATTAAAAATATTGATGTATCTGAAGTTGTAATTAAACAGATGAAGGCAAAAAATGCTCATAGAACCGAAATGCAGTTTCATTGTATGGATGCGCTTAATATGACCCTTCAAAATGAAGAAATCAATGTTGTATTAGACAAGGGGACATTAGACGCTTTGATGCCTGATGATTCTGATGAGACAAATCAAAGAATAGACAAGTATTTCACAGAAATCGAAAGAGTGCTGCGTTTAGGAGGTCGTTTTATATGTATATCACTTTTACAAAGTCATATATTAACCAAATTAATATCATCATTTTGTGATAAGTCTTGGATGCTGAGAATTGTGAGATGCCATGAGGCTGAGGAGAAAAACGCACTAGAGGGTGATGGCACAACTTTGCCAGTATTTGTTATAGTTGCTACTAAATTCAAGGAGATGCCTAAATTAGTAAGTTTTAATCCCCATGTTGGTCTTTTGCAGAATAGACCATCTGCCTTCCTGCCAGCCAGCTCGTAGAAGGCGAGCATAGGCATCAGACATCTTACTAGGTAGTAGAGTTTGACAGCAACTCGCCCGGATTATTATCACCCCCTTGCCTAGTCCTGCCACCATAACGTCCAATGCTTGCCGTTGACGTGTTCCAGTTTGGAGTGTTAGGGACCTCAGTTATGTAATGCACCATTATCACCTTTGGTGTCTCTAGGCTACATGAATCAGGAACCATAATAAAAAAAATAAGGAAATCCGTGTGCTTGTTTGCCTTCCATTGCCTGTGTAGTTGAATTTACATTGCATCTGTTATTCCCAAAATACAAATAAGTACTCTTTGGTGCTGAGGAAATTCTTGCTTGTCATTAGTGGGAATGTTCCAGTACAATAATTATCATATTATTCATGTGATTACTTGTCATATTAATAAATGGATTACAGATGGGGGTGTAATCCTAAACCTTATCATGTATCATGATTAAATAATAATAATAATGTATGTTGCTTAGTTATGGATGCATAATAGTGCTCAAAAATCAATTTAGAATATAACAGGAGATTGCCTTTTTCAAATATAATCTGCTATATGTGTATATACAAGGTTTTCTCGAATTAGTTAACAACATTTCAGTACAGGTAACTCAAAAAAATTGTTAATGTCACTAGAAAGAGTACTCCTAGCTGTTCAGTGTAAATCGTTCGGGGGCATTGAATTTTTACTATATATTGAAAATGCTATATTTTGTTTACTTTAAGTCTGATTTTTTTGCTGTTTCAGTTATTTAACCAGAATATCCAGCCTCAATTTTTAATACTAACTTGAAAATTTATTTGACTCATGAAGAGACTTCTTATTTCATATTTTTATTGTGTAGTGCTAGACTGTTTTGATATAGTAATAACTTAGGTATTTTTTTCAGATATTGGAAGTTTGTATGGTCGGGGATAAAATGCAAAGACTAAATTCAGAGCAGGAATTGATAGCTTGTATAAAATCAATACAAGATGCGGCATTTATTACCAATGGCCTTGCTAAAACCACTTTGGATGGAGATGATGAGGTGCTTGAATGTTTTACAAATTATTACTTGTATTTGCCATATGATGAGTCTTCTTCTTTTCTTTTATTAGGTTTTGGCATTCACATTAGTATTTTGCCATTATTCAAGTAGAAATTTGCATTAAAATTTACCAAAAGTGGGATTCAATTATAATAAGTCACAAGTCGTCAATGAGCCATAAGTCATCAATAAGTCATGTCAGGGTCTTGAGTAAAGAGGTATCCTCACTAATCAAGCTCATGTAGTGAGATTTGGCAGCAAAAATTTAGTATTGTGCCATTAGTCAAGTAGAAATTTGCATCACATTTTACATCAATTGTAATAAATTATAATAAGTCATCATTAAGTCATGTCAGGCTGTTGGGTAAAGCGGTGACCTCATTATTCAAGCTCATGTAATGAGGTTTGGCGGCAACGAGGAAATACACGATACGTTAATTTCTTTATGATTATTTTATTTGTGCACCTTCACTGAACAAAATGCCACCAAAATTGACTAATTTCACTCAATATCAACACGAAATTCAATAATTATGAAAAACTTCGACCATCTTTTCTGTCGATGGCGTCAAAACCCCATACATCCTTTCGCATTTGCATTGTATATCTGCTTTGTAAATTTTTCATCTGTCACTCTTTCCACATGGCCGAACCAACGGAGCATGCCCTTTTGCAGCATAAAATTTTTCGTAACACTCTCATTTCGACAGGATTACCGAAGTATTTATTAATAATCGTTTTAATATTAGGTGACATTGGACCTGATGCAGCCAGGTGAGGAAGTTCCCCGCTACACCCTGTATATAGTGGATCAAAAGCGCTCACAAGCGATTAACAAATATGCAGTATTCATTGTTCCACAGGGCAGGTAATAAAATTTTATTTATTTGTATTTAAAACAACTGTCTACACATGTGGAATCTCCTCAAGCAATCGGAATAAAAATAAATAAATAAATATCCCTGGACAAGTCACACAAATTGAATCTAACCCCAAAGTAAGCAAATTATATGCTTCTGTTATGGGTGTTAGTCAACGACCACTCAAATTGAACTTGCGTTCTGTCAAAGATTCTAGCAGGGTAGGAAATCATTTGAATTATTTATCTTAGATCATCATCCAAGCTTTAATTCCAGTTGGTGTTACTTTTTAACGTAGAAACCCACGATCTGCTTTCATATGCTTACTTCTTTGCTTTGTTAACTTTTTTTGCTATTTGGCAACCCTATAGTGAGTCCAGAGTGGCACAAATCCACATCTAACCAAAGTCTCTTGGGTCGGTTTCTTTTAGACGCTCATAGTCTTTAGAGCATTTATGCATTTGTTACTCACATTCTCCGTTTCGTTCTCTCATTCTAGTCGTAGAATGCAGCCATTTAATTTTATTTTCCTACATTTTTTTAAACTTCTTTGAAGTAGAATTTTATGCAAATAATGAATGAACCGAATCACGGCATGACGTTATGGCGGCAGGAAAAGGTAAGGCGGTGGTACCAATCCGGGCGAGTCGCTGCTAAACTCTACACCCTAGTCAGATGTCACGGTGTAAGTGATGGTGAGCCTATGCTGGCCCTTTACGATAACTTAAGTTAGCGGTAAAAAATGTCATACTCCTGTTTTATAGACTACTCTCTCGCTGTTAGAACGATACGGAACGCTGAACTCAGAACATCGGTGCAATGTGTCTGGACCCTAAAATCAAAACATTCTGAATCACTCGTTCGCATTATTTATACACAGTTTTAAAAATAGCGTTGTTTTTGAAACCGTCGTGTTTACAAATGTAAAAATAGTTTGGGAAATTCGTGGATAGTGTTTATAAAATGGTGCGTAGGTATTTGGACTGCTGCCCAGTGGCCACACCCTAATCATTTAATGCGTAAACACAAATACTTTTTACGCATTAATATTTAAACAATTAATGAATTAAATCCAAATAAAATTATTTAATTTGCAATTTTCCGCCAAAAAAATATACGTATTATGGCGTAACAATGCAGGCAAAATAGTTCGCTATGAATGAATTGGACTCAATGAATTAATGAATTATTGTAACATATAACACGCTAACGAGTATGTGTGTATATAGTGTATAATCACTATTGCAGAATAAGCAACTGTACAAAAAACGCTGTAGTCTTTTGAGAAGCGTATTTAGGAACACTATTCCCCCGTGTTGGTCCGGGCTCCTTTGTAGAATAGACCATCTGCCTTCCTGTGCCAGGCAGCTCGTAAAAGGCGAGCATAGGCTTGCCGTCACTAACACCGTGATATCTCACTAGGTGGTAGAGTTTCGCAGCGACGCACCCGGATTGGTACCACCGCCTTACCTATTCCTGCCGCCATAACGTCATGACGTGTTCCGGTTCGGAGGGTAAGGCAGCCGGTAAACTTACCTTTGCTCAAGGCCTAACATCCCGGCCTCTGGTTGGCAACGCACCATTATCACCTTTGGTGTCTCTAGGCGGCGGGAATTCCTTATCATCAGGAAATCCGTCTGCTTGTTTGCCTTCCAATTTCATAAAAAAAAACACTAATATATTAAATAAGTGTTCGTCCGCGATGGACTTCTTAACTACTTAACCGATTTTAATCAAATTTACACACCATGTACAGTTTGATCCGACTTGAAAGAAAGGATATCAATTTATAACGTTCGAAAAAGCTAGTAGTCGAAATGTTATTAAACATTTAATTTAAAGTTAAATAGGAAACAAATATTAGTGATAGATTGCATATACTTGCCATTATAGATATAAATACTGAAATAAAAATAAGACGCCAAAATTCAGACAAATATGTACATGTCCCTATCGAGCACCGAACCCGAGTTTCTTTGATTTTCGAATTGGCTTCGTTGTATGAAGTGATATCTTTCGTAAATAAAGTCGGTTAGAAGAGGAAGACATTATTTACTACCGGATTTTCATAGCGAGTGCTAAGCCTGAGAATGCATTATTTTAGGTTGGATATTAAATGTTCCAACCAAGGGCTGTCACCTGCGAAATCAAATCTCAGTTTGATGATGCGTCCCGTAGGGTTACTCTCGAAGTTCGATGACAAACTCGAATCCAATTTCCGATATTGCATGAATATCGGAAATTGGATTGGAGTTTGTCATTTTAAGTACTTTTGAACACAACACTGGCGAATTATTAACATTCAGTTAATAGTAAACAAAAAAAATGTTTTTTTCGGATTCGTTGAATTTTGTGTATTGTAGGTATGCCCGAGCTTTTGCTTTGAATCGATCTTATAGATCGTAATTGATCGTAACCCTGTAAATTGATACACGATCTAAATCGTATGGCATTGCATCGATCTCATTCAATATTGGAAGATCGTATCGTATTTTATAAAATAATTAAAAGACATAAAAAGATAGATTTGCTTGTATCAGTATAAGTTCTTGTACATAATACAATGTGTTAGTTAACTAAAAAGCTCAAAATCTTAAATAAGCTTCTCGATTCTCTACTCTATTCTGCATTTTGACAATGCAGAGAGTTGAAATATATATATACTAAATTTTTAAGAGCAAAACCTCAAACACCCTAACTTACGTTTATTACAATATAATAAAGGAAATAATTAAAAATATTTTAATCATAACATCTCAGCATCATTAGGTACTCGTAATTCGAAACTATTTCAACAAGTAGGTGTCGTCGAAATCTTCCTTTTTTGATACATCGTACCCAAAATATTTGTGGCAGTGGCGGATTAAAACCAGAAAAAATATTTTAATTTGTGGTGTAGGTATTAATGGACATATGAGTCGGTCAGGCCTTTTGTTATTAAACCGATTTTTATAAGAAATCATACGATAGAAAACTGTATCACCAGAAAACTAGTGAAACTGCTTGTTATAAATGACGGCGGCAAGGACCTTTTTCTTAAGGTATAAAAAGAAGTAGGTACTTCATCATAGGTAACGGACACAGGGATGCTCTGTTTAAATAATACAAAAAAAAAACAAAACTTCCGACAAAACCCACGTAGAAGGTAGCGAGGAATCATCTCGATCACCTCAGCTTTAAAAAAAATCCGCATCGAAATCAATATATCCATTCAAAAGTTATGATACTACAGACACACACACGCGTACACACTAACACTCAGAAACGTCAAACTTATAACACCCCTCTTTTACCTTCGGGAGTCTAAAATTTGTATAGGTAATTGACACACTATTTTATTAAATTTTATCAGCTAATATTTGTATATACATAGGGTTCTGCATGTTTAACTGTTTTTTGGACGAAGTTCCTTACGGCAGGCGTGGAGGAGATAGGGAATGTGATAGTAAAACCGCAACAAAAA
>NJDD01000437.1:68497-79775 GCA_002245505.1 Calephelis nemesis
AGAAAAATGCTTAAAATTGGTTCATCTAGTGTTTATTACAAGATAAAGAAGAAGTCCTAGTCCTAGGCAAGCCTATCGCCAACTGGGTGCATAGCTAATGTCGGGCAATATTGGTTTTATTGTAAAATTTTAAAAACACAATCAGGTCACAAAAAAAATCCTTTTTCAAGGCTAAAAATATTACATTCCAGGTCACTTCATCCTGAACATGGTGTGCCGTGACACGCAGCTGCAGGAGACCATAATGGCCTCCATAAAACGACATTTCAAGCACATAGCCTCCGCGAAACTGTATGAAGAGGTCAACGAAGTGGTCTTCGCAACAAACACAAACAAGTACAGTTTGGACAATTTCGAAGCAACTGTCAAAGAGATTAACGCCACTGCCAGGGAAAGGAAACTAGTGAAAATAAAGTGTGTGGACTTGAAAGACTTTTTACAATCTGTGAAAATTATTTCTTAATGAAAGAAAAATATTTCTGAATTACACGGAATGATGTAACACAAAAGGAAACAGATTATATGCATAAGACATACAGATCTTCATGCCAAGTACCTATACGGGTTGGCAGAGATTATGCTTGTTATAAAGGCACCAAAGTAAATTTAATAAGCTCGACCTATAAATACAGGTATTTATGTTTGTCATACAAATGCCTGCTTTCGTTGGGAATCGAACTAGTTTCGATGGTAGGTGGCTAACTCCCCACAGTCAACGGCGTGGTTATAATTTTAGAATCTAACCCCAAAGTAAGCAATTATATGCTTCTGTTATGGATGGTAGTCAACGATACTAATACATAGAAAACACCCAGATCTAGAAATACATTGTCATCTAACGGCCAATATTAATAACCTATCTAAGATAAGAGATAGTGCTATTTTAGATCAGTTACCAGGCAACCACTGTTATTTTTCAGTAATTAACAAAAATATCTTAGCAACAAAACTCTAGCAAGCTATATAAACTCTATCTGTACATAATTTATAATATTGGTCGTAAATGTTCATCACTCCAATGCCTTCCCCAATGGAAATCAAAACCATAGCTCGCAGTTAATATAAAAATAATCGCCTCTGTGGTCTAGCGGTCCGGGTGTTGGACTTGACTGCATGAGGTCACGGGTTCGAATCCCGGGTCGGCCAACAAAAAGAAAATTGGATTTTTCCAGTTTTCTAATAAAAAAAATATGTTGGTCGGGATTGGAAATGTGCCCGGTTGGCGATAGGCTTGCCACCTATCACATTGTGAGACTTAGTGTCTTCGGCATGTCGTGGGTGCCCTGGTTGTGCCTCTGCCTACATCTTCGGGGATATGGACGTGAAGATACTAGCTCGCAGTTGGTAGAGTTAGGCATGTATGCAACCCCTCGACTAACGAGGCGACTCGTTTAAAATCAAAGACTCAGGTTGGCAACGCATGTTGCGTCTTATTGTATCTAGAGTCTACTTATATTTCTTACGGAAATTTCTGTATTGTGTTCTATACATTATAAAAATATATACATCAAATACAGAACAGTATATCATATAGTTTTATATGACTATTGTATTAAAATATAAATAAAATTGTAAATATTTAAAATAAAAGATAATAAAAAATGAAACGCATTTAATGCCACTTCTTTGATAACCGATTTACCCACGACTAGTGCTTTCATATTGTCCTCATCAATACTGGCATGAACAAACATCGCCCAGACAAAACATTTAGGCTCCTTTCTATCACAATTGGCACCTATAAAAGTTTTAAATACAAATATATGTACAATAATTTAAACAAAAATAAATTGATAAAATATCAATAATTTGCAATAAGCGCCCTAAACAAACAACAACAATCTTAAAACACTTTCCTCCAAATATTCTTCAGACTTTTCTTCTTTTTACCAATATCTCCGTCATGAGGACCATTCTGTGAAATATCCGTTGACTCAGACCACAAACTGCCCGTTGGGGACTCCGAGTCAGCTTTCTTACTCAACTTCCCATTATAAATAGGCTCTACAGTCCTTATCACAGGACTTGGAGTACTTCTACTGCTCTGTCTATTAAAAGTTCTCAAAAATGCTGGAGACGACAATCTCCTAGTTTTCATGGTCTTAGATTTTAAATTGTTAAAGAAAGAACCATTGGTTTTTGGTAACTCGTTCACTTTGTTTGGAACATATTCCTTATTATCGTTAAATTCTACTGGTTCAGACACAGGTGCGAAGAACTCGCCCTCGTCTAGTATAACTGGGTTTTCTTGGAGAGGTCTTATTGTATCTTGCGAGAAAGACCCTTTAGCGTCAATTTCTGCTGTCCTATGCAAAATTGAAGTTTTTCTTCTCCTATTCTTCTTTGCTAACTGCCATTCGCCCTCATCTTGGTCCTCTTGCGCCGATTCTCTTGCTATTTGGAATGCTTCCTCACTTGGCCTCCTTTTCTTTGTGGAAGGAGTTGCATGTCCACTGACACCTTCTACTGATTTCCGCCTAAACTTGTCTTGTTTCTTTCTAATCTTCTTTGGAACTGGTAGTATGACAGTTTCAGGCTTTCGTTTCTTTGAAAGATAATAGAATACCCCAACTATAATGATTGACTGGAATACCACGAATTTGAAAAATGTCATACTACCGAACCAACTTTCTCTCTCATCCATCAATGTTTTCATTGCTATAGTCATGTAACCTAGTTGCTCTTGCAACGTCGTCATCTGTTCTAAGTACTTTTGCTCCCGCTCGCTACTTTTGCGCCGTTCCTCGGTCATTTGGACGATTGTTTTTTCGAACGATTTCTGCATTTCCTCCACTTGCTTTTTATATCGCCTGCTTAACTCTTCGAGGTATTGGCCCGACAAGGACATGTTTCTTTCCAAAGCCTGTAATTGAGAAAATTATATGTTAAAATGGTAAGTAATGATGGTTATTATTTTTAAAGAGCTTTTTTGGGAGTTTGCAGTATTATGGCTTTTTACTGTACTATTTGTTGCCCGCGTAATGTGACTGGCTCATAGAAAACTAACGTTGAAATGTAAAGTCATCTGTATTTTGTACTAGCTTTTTGAAGGACAAGGACTTAAAATCCCAGCCAAATTTAGTTGAAATCGATCAAGTTAAAGTTGAAATACTCTTAATTCTTTCACAAAAATAAACCACCATTTTTGTTGTGCGGATGAAACTGGCTGCATCAGTAATTGCATTATCAAAACTATTTATTATCAATTATAGCGTGACTTAACGTGCTTCTAGATTTTTCAAGACAAACAAACAAACGTTCGCATGTCAACATGAATTACTCCCAAAAACAGGAGTTTTTCAACTTGAATTCGAGTTATTCGTGTGTTTGTTGCCCGCGTTTGTTCGACCAATAACGAACCGATTTTGATGATTATTGCTTTGGAAAGGTGGTTAAAGATTTGGAGGTGTCTCATATTAATTTATCATGATCCGCCTGTTGGTTTCTGAATCATACTATATATCCTATTAATATTATAAATGCGAAAGTTTGGATGTATGGATGTTTGTTACTCTTTCACGCAAAAACTACAAAGCCGATTATGATGAAATTTGGTATGTAGGTAGCTGAAGACCCAGAATAACATATAGGCTACTTTTTATCCCGGAGTTCCCGCGGGATTAGGACTTACGCGGGTGAAACCGCGGGGCGCAGCTAGTGTAGTATAAAAAAGAATGATTAAATTCGAATGCGGCAATAAAATAATATTTTTTTCAGTGTTACTGCACTTAAATTATCATCTAATCAGCCTAATTTTTTTTTGCACCTAGCACAAACATCAACAAATTTAAGGTGCGTGCATATAGATTCTTTTAAATGTCGAGAATTGGTTGCCACGTAGACAAATGGTCGAACTCAGGATAGCGTGTGAACAGCAGAAAAAATTGACTAGTGTTTGATGAATGGACATACATACATATGACGTGCATTTTGGAAAAGTGATAAATATGTATAATGCGGGAGAAATGTCAATTATCGATCGTTGATTGCGCACTACGCTAATGGAAAACAAGTTAACGCTTTACAGGAATTAAAATATGGATGGACTTGTGAAAAGCATGACATTTTGTAAACATCATTCCCTGTGTTGGTACGCGTCCGCTAAGTAGAATAGACTATCAGGCAACTCGTCAGAAGTGAGGCGAAGGTTCAAATATGGGCTATGGTAACAAGGCCACTTGAATGAATGCTGTGCAGCAACGTGCCCGGGTAGGAATCAACCCTACCTATTCCTGCCACAATAATGACTCTAATATTCCGGAAGGTTTGCGGTAGATTTACACGAAAGGCCTCCTATCCCAGCCTCAGGACAACGACGCACTAGTAACATTTATGATGTCTATAGGCCTCGTTTGTTTCTTACCATCAGGATAGCCGTGTGCTTGTCGCTGACGTCCGACATAAAAAAATACAAAAAGCAAACACATACCTTCACTCTATTGGATAGCCTCAGAAATACAGATTCTTTTTGTATAGTGTTTTGAGCTTGATTCTGATTAGAAGCTGATACTGTAGCTCCTGCAGGAGTAGGGTCGATCGCAATTTGGTCAAGATCAGATAAAAAGTTTTCATTGTCAATAATAATTGCTTGATCATTTATATCTTCTACCACATTATTAATTACTTCTTTGGGTTTTTCTATGGCATAATCTTTTCCATTTTTTGCTTCAACTTTTGTGTTAGTTTCTTTCTGTTCTACTTCTGAAATGCCTTCGTTAGCTTTCTCTTCTAATGCTACATCTTCCTCCGGCTCAGGTGTAGGTGTTTCTTCTGTCGACTGCTGCATCTCAACTTTGACATCGGGAGCTAATGTATCCTCTTTAGGCAATTCGTCAGAAGCTATGTCAATATTTAAATCAGGTACAACAATTTGTTCATCTACTAGAACTGTTCGGTTAATATCTTCAGTGTCATTGCCCTGCTCTGGAACCAACTTAATTTCTTGCTCTCCGTTACTTTCAATGTTGAGGTTTTGCGGAGATTCGTCTATGGTTACGTTAGTGGTAACATTTTCAGTTTCAAAGCTAGTGTTCAATACAACTTTTTTTTCTTTGATAGCAAGGATATTACACAAAGCAGCAATATATTTGGGTGGAAATAACGCATTAATATACGCAACGCGCTCGTCACCAAATTCTAAAGTCTTTGTACTTTTAAATTCTAAACCGTATGGCTGACATATACCCGTGCACTTAAGAGTGTCCCGTAAAAACACTTGACGCACTAAATTAGTCAACTTGTCTGATCTACAACTAAGGAGTTCAAACACATCATTATAAAGCGTTTCACTACAATTATCACAAACTATAATATGGCTGGGAGAACAACACTTTTTATACATATCGTCTGTTGATGTATCATTTTGTTCACTAGTTACATTTTTAGGAACTTCTGACTTAACTAATACTTGAGCTGCTTTTTTCATTATAGACATAACTGCATCTCTTGCGGAACCAAAAAGATTTTTAGAGGGTTCTGTTTCCGCCGTTGGTATGTCGGGGACATCCAAAATTTCATCGTCTTCATCTTCATCTATATGTGCTGAGTGTTGCGAACTTTCTTTTTCTAAGACTTCGAATTCCGAGGTCCCATACACTTTGAACAAAGAAATGGGACAATAATGTTCGGAACCATGATGGGATAACAATTCAACTTTAATGAATTTACCAAATAAATGCGGAAATAAATCAAAACTCTGCACATCTCTGATATCTTGCGCTGTAAATTGGCCTACGCTAGCCCACTCTCGGGTGGGGAATCTGTCACTAAAATATACAGCAAAATCTTTAGGGGTTGATGAAAACAGCTCAAAGTTAGCTATTTCAATTTTCTGTGCTTGTACGGCCTCACACAACTCCACGACGAACCAAATTCGGCTATTGCATGTATTTAGCATGTACTCGTCTCTGTTAGGTGATAAGATTGAGCTTGGAGAACCAGCTTCAGGGTTTACAGCAACGACTTTAGCACTGCAAGCTAGCGAAGCATAATTTTTTGACCGTAATTTGGTATTCTTGCTACTAAAATTTGTATTACTATGACTAGGTTGACTTGAATGATTAAGCACTGTGTCCTTCTTTTCAGCTTCCGCTAACTGCTTCTGTGCCCACTCTGAAAATGACGGTATATCTTCTTGAGGTGTTTCGGGTTTAATTGGAATGTTTTCTTCAGCTTTTTCTATTTGAGATTCATTTGATGCTTCTATATCTGGTGTAGGGGTAGTAAAATAAACGTCCTCTATTTGTCTAGCTTCATGCATGGGTTTTGCTTTAACTATTAGCCGCGGCTCTGTACTATCTTTTTCAGCGCTCTTTTCGCTTGTTGTTTCATCGACAGCACTATCTACAATCGCGAAACTCTTTGTATCATTATGTTGTTCAGATTCATTTACGAACAATAACTCGTCTGGCGTCCTCAAATCTAACTTTGCATTTTCTGCCAAAGAGATGAGTATTGGAGGTTGTCCCGTATCAGGTAACCTGAAAAGAAAGAAATGAACGTTAATATATAGTTTCATAATTGTATACCCTATCACTTTCATATTGCGACTCCCTTTAAGAAAATATAATTAACACGTCCTATGTTTATGTATTTCTCTTTTAGTTTTGTCCTGAATATTTTTTTACAAAATAACTTTCTTGTGTCTCAAACATAGGGTCCACCCATTGTTTTAATGTGATCATACTGGCTGCAGTTGTTTTTTTAGGATAAATGGTAGCGCAATGGCAATGGCGGTGGAACCCTACGCGAGCGAGTTTCTGTAAAGACAGTGCTTTACATCATTAATGGTCTTGTGACTAGTTACCCATTTAATATTTGCTAGCCTCTTACGAGTTGCCAGAGAGGACAGCGTATGGTCTTTTCAACAGCATACAGGACCAAACCAACACGGAGAAAAATACCGCAATTAGTAATAGAAAAACAGCAATTAGATTGGATAAGTAAGTTCAGTTTTTCCATTAGTTGGCTTTGTGGTCGTCATATCCCTAAAACTTTGTAAACCTAAGTTAAGTAAAAAGTATTAATACGTTTAGCAAAATACCTATATTTTGCTAAAATTAACTTAGGTTAAGCAAAATACGTTTATCTTGCTCAACTTCCTAACACAAATTATTCACAATGGCCGCCAACAAAAGAAATCTGTGTTGGGACGGAAATATACAATAATTCATACATCCGGTGACGCTTACATGAAACTAAGCATTTATGACTATTTAACACTAGCTGCTTGGCCGCGACTTCGTCGTACAATTACTCTTTAAGGGTTAATTTTTGACAAAAAATAGTCTAGGTTTAATCAAAATCGGTTCAACTGTTTAGCCGTGAAAAGCAACAGACAGACTTTCGCATTTATAATATTAGTATGGATTACTTCAGCCTAGTGGAATAATAAGTAATTCAGATATCCGGATTAGTGCTGCAACGTCTCGTTTGGATCTACATTCGTTTTTACTGTGGTTATAACATTAGTGATTGTCATTATCATTTCTCAGTTCAGAGGGTAGGATTAACGAAGCTAAGATCTCTTTATTAGGTTGGCAACGCACCAATAACTTATCATGTGTCCGTAAGCAACGTGGCAGTCTTACTATCTGGATATTAACTTCTAGTTTGCCCAAATATAAAAAACTCCTAGTTCCAAAAAAAACTTTCTAGTTCCTGGTCCTGACTAAACAATGGCTAATGTACATGCATATGTAATAATACATGAATCATTTAATTATTATTTGCGTGACCCAATCAGGACAAGGATTCTTGAACATCTACGGAATTGTTGAAACAAAAATAGACATAAACTGTTTATAGTCCTGACCGTCGGCACATAGTGATTTTACTAAGTGAAATTTTATTATTATGACTAACTAGCTGTCTCCCGCGGCTTCGCCCGCGTAGTCTATTTATTTAATATTTAGCTTTTCAACGCTCCCGTTGAAATTTTTAGATAATAAGTAGCCTACGTCCTTCTCCCGATTTTGAAACATTTTTCGTTGGTGCTCTGCTGCTATTGGTCTTAGCGTGACGAAATAGCCTATAAGCTTTCCTCGATAAATGGGCTTTCTAACACTGGAAGAATTTTTCAAAGCGGACCAGTAGTGCCTGAGATTAGCGCGTTCAAACAAACAAACTCTTCAGCTTTATTAAAATATAGTTTGTAGTAATTGTTATTACTACAAATTTAAAAAAATGAATTTAAATATTGCAAAGCATTTGTTCTATGTATTTATACAATAATGATACAGCTACAAACTAAATCTGTATTTGACATATTTTCTATATACAATGATTGCTATATATGTATAATTGCATACAGAATCAGTGCTTGAAAAAGGCGTTGTTACCTGTACTGTTTGTACCGGTACCAGACTTAGTACCGGTACTACTGTTTTAAGGGTACTGGTTCAATAATACCGGTACAAGAAAATATATTACATAACATTTTTTCTTGAATCGCAGATATCGCTGTTTCTTCATAAGAGATTAAAATAATACCGATACCTCAAAACGAAAATTGGCAACGTCGCAATTGCATTTAGCGGGTACCTTAATTGGATACTTATTAGATACCCGTATCGGGTCAGTACCGGTATACGAAGTACCGGTACCCACTTTGCAACCGGTATCCAGGTATCGAAATCGCAAGAATCGCCAAATACGTGTACAGAACCTGTATTTTTGGTACCGGTTCCAAGCCTTGTACAGGATACACGCAAAACGTAGATAAGTATTTTTTTTCGGATAATCCATTTATCTAACTTTTCACCTAAACACTATAAAAAAATATTTTTACTATTAAACGGATCTTTACCAAATGTTGCGTACTTGTACTTTTTTGCCCGGTTCAAGATACTACAGCGGGAAAACCTTTCATTCCCATCACTAGCCAAGAAGTCACGCGGGCAGTAGTTAGGTATACCACGCGACAAATCGTCACATCCCTACGCTAGCCTTACTAAATATCTGTATATCACAAACAAACGAAACGTTTCCAATTGAGACAATCAAGCGTAACAATTGAAAACATTGAACGGCGAACCGTCCAACAAGCAAATAATAGGGACATACTTGTATGATTTAATTCGTACAATTATTATTGTATTATGAAAGATTGTACTTCGACCATTGCTGGAGATATTCATCGACTCAATGAGTACTACAGAATAGAACGAGCCTTAAGGCGCTGACAACTGCAAAATAGGTTAACGTAAATACATCTATCTCCCTTACTTTTTAACCTCCTCCAAAAAAGTGTAATTAGTAATCGCCTCTGTGCGGTAGCGGTCCAGCTTCAGACTTGACTTCTTGAGTCGATCCCCGGGTTGGGCAACAAAAAATAGAAAATTTGTATTTTCAATTTTCTAAATAATATAACGTTACCCGGGATATGTGCCCGATTTTTAATAGTCTTGTCACCTATCGCATTGTGGGACTTAGTGTCTCTTCGGGGATATGGGCGTCAAGATACTTTTTCCAAAAAAGTGGAGTTTCTTAATTCATCCGTATATTTTGCATGTTACTCGCGATTAGTCAGCAAATTATAAACTGATTTTGATGATTTGATTTTTTTTGAATATCTGTTTATTCATTATGGTTCCGAGATGGTCCCACGCAATTTTTCTAACAAAGAATTAACAAATCGCGACGTAGTACCTTATAAAATAGTCATAGTCGATTTTTGCAGATTTACTGTTCTGATTATAGTATTAAATTCAATTGTTAGCAATAAACTACTTAGGGATAGTACATTAATTACATGAGACTCAAAAAGAGGGGAAAGGTGTAATGAGATATCGCGTACCTATATATTTTTTTCGTTGCAATTTCTAAACGGCTAATATTCACTTAGTAGCCTTGGCTTTGTTGAGCCATGGTTCGAGGGACAATGTATTAAAATTAAATAGGTACTAGATTTATTTTACTTTTTAATTAAGTACTTAATTCTTTATTGCACACATTTTTTTACAAAAACCATGGACATTGATAAATGGAAATGCACATGTGTTATTTTACACGACCATTTTCTTTTTTTTTACATAGTTATATATGTCTTTTGTTATTTTTATGTCTGTCAAAAACAATCTGATAGATTACGTCATTTGAGATGGAGAGGAGGGGGGAATTCGGCTAATACATCATGTGGTTAAAAATTGGTCTCTAAATAGTCCTCTTCTACAAAATAAAACAGATTTTTACTACTAACTACCACTACTACTGGTACTATCCTTAATGATAGTAAAAAAATGCAAATACACTTTCAACTTGATGTTCCATTTAAAAACCTCTGAGTCAGAAACTCTTAATTATGTCATTAGTTAATTTATTTATTTCGCATGGAATACCAACAGCATGGCTCACTTAAGGATATAATATGCATATTAAACAACAAAGACAAAAATTGTAAACACATTTAGAATTCATATTTTTCATCGTTCGCACTTTATGAAATATCAATGTATATTATACACACAATTTTTTAAAATAACACTTGAATACTACCATAAATGCTTGTATAAGACAATAGTGCATTTTGAAAATGTACGAATGTACAATGTTATTTAAAGTGTGTTTGCAGATTTTTTATTACTTTTTTTTTTAGATTTATCTCAAAAATTAATCGCCTCTGTGGTCTAGCGGTCCGGGTGTTGGACTTGACTGCACGAGGTCCCGGGTTCGAATCCCGGGTCGGCCAAACCAAAATTGGATTTTTCCAATTTTCTAATAAAAAAATGTTGGTCGGGATTGGAAATGTGCCCGGTTGGCGATAGGCTTGCCACCTATCACATTGTGGGACTTAGTGTTTTCGGCTAGTCGTGGGTGCCTTGGTTGTGCCTCTGCCTACCTCTTCGGGGATATGGGCGTGAAGATACTTTACTTTACTTAATCTCAAAAATTAATGGCGTCAGCATTAATTATTACTCATAACAGCGGTAGAAGGGAGAAAAACATAAGGCAGATATCAGAGCCTTAACACGTAGGCGCACGGATTCCAGACCATTGACATAGTTCATGCTAAACAATTGTCTTGGGAATGCAAACTTTACGCAAGTCTCGATTGAGTTTTCGTTTATCTGACAATCGGAATGTAATTTGGATACAATGTTACCTAGTAATACCAAGCAAAAACATTTATTTCTCCAAGTAAAATTATTTTGTTTATAGATTTTATTTTTCCTAAAATTTGGAGACAAACAAGCAGATGGATTAACGGACGGATAACCGCAACTTATTAATAAACATAGACTAAAGTACTCCAAGATTTAAGTTGACATTATAACGGTGG
>NJDD01000437.1:84143-100781 GCA_002245505.1 Calephelis nemesis
ACGTTTAAATTAACGGTCCAAATTCAAAATTCGAACACGCTTCCGTTTGTTCAAAACAAAGTCACAGAGCGCTGCGAGCGTTTTACATTCGCGGGAAATCTGTATGTCGAGCTACGTCAAGTGGATTGATTTTATTTGGCACAATGTTGCGACGTCTTTGCGTTTATAAACAAGTCTTTGTGCAACAACAAAGCAGTGCATGAGATATTTATAGTAGTCAGTTTATTCAGCTGGAGTAGAGTTACCAGGCGTCCGGATTAAGCCGGACAGAGTCAGGCTTTTTGGTTGCATGTCCGGCCAAATTAGTGTCCGGCCTGTTCGGCTTATTACATTTCATGAACGACCAAGCGCCGAGCGCAGGCGACGAGAGTTGAATGTCGTGTCGGTCTAGAGTTTAACACGATTTAAGAAAATAATTAAAAAAGCTTGTTTTTACATACACATTTTTGTTATACCCAATGCTGAGACAAAATCCACAATAATGTAAAGTCCGGCTTTTCTACCTAAATGTCCGTCCAAACTGGTTGGACTGTCCGGCTTTTAGGTTTGGCGACCTGGCAACCCTAAGCTGCAGTAACGGGGTAATATAATGCCTCTGTTTAAAATGCGACGTTTCCCGATAAACACGATGTACAAACCCTTTTAGTCTAACGTGTATATGGATGACTTGTCCCCAAACGATTTCGTTATCGTCGAGAACACGGAATCAACTTCGTGCAGCTAAAATATTGTTACAGATATGGTTACGATCTTGGTCCTATTAAAACTGGAAGCTTTTTCGGCTTATGAAACATCTAACAATTTGTATGCAGAGTTTTCTATTTCCGGCATATTTACTCATTTATTTTGTGTCTTTACATTTCCTTTTCATCATCATCATCCTAGTTGTTGATCTCCGAGGTCAACGCTTAAGGAACTTTTGCCAATCCACTTCGCAGACATTAGCATCAATGATACTGAGTCCACTGGCACTAATTTCTTGTTCTACGATATCTTACCAACGTCTACTTGACGGGCCTCATTTACTAGTGTCCAAAGGATTTATATCAAATTTGCGCGAAATTAGCATAACCAGGCGTCTTTCTGAACTATGGAGAAAGTGAGTCGTCAGCCTATTTGGACGTACTATGCAGTCTTCTAAAGAGATAATTTTCTGGTCTAATGGGCGACTAACATGCTCAATGCCTAGAAGACTTCACCAAGAAGATGGTGACAGGGAGCTGCATCGTGCAGTACACGAAGCTTAAGATCATACAGTTTCGAAAAAATATACAATCGCACTCCGCAGCACAGAAATATCACGACAGATGAATAGGTTCTATAGCGTTTGGAAATTTATTGCTGCCTGCATTTCATTTTGTAACAATAAAAAAAAACTATACGTGCTTACTTTATTCCAATACCAGAAAACTCTTTTGTTTTAAAAATAATCACTGCTTCATTTAGTCATTTTCACAATACTTGTATGTCTCTCTACCAAATCTTTTAGGAAGAATGCGGAGTTGTATACTCTCTAACTTTTGAGTACGACTGTTTTTTTTGGAACGACTAATGTGTTGCCAGCCTCGCGGTTTCTTCAACTTTACCGGCCTTTGTGGGCCGAGCAGAGTGCTCATCCCAAGACATCATTATTTAGATGGATTGGACTGTTCCCTACAACGCCAGCAACAAGGGCTCTCTCCCGGGAGACCGTACCTCGACTTGGTGCTGCGTTCTGGTTACTGAGTGGACTTAGTGGAGTAGTGGCGCCTCGTCGCTCGGCGTTAGGCGCCGGGCGCAAGAAAGATCTTCGCCGCCTGTCTCGGCGGTGTATCTACGACTCCTCGCTTTATTCTTTGTACACGTCATAAACAATTAACTTTCTAGAACTTTCGGGCGTTGAATAAGTCAGTGAATAAGGATTTTAATTTACGTTTGGAGTTAGAATAATGAGAAATTAAAAAAATAGGATTTTTCTCACGATTGTTTCACATACTCGTCATTTTGAAAAATAATCATGTACTATTCTGATTTGAAAATATTAATAAAAAGACAGGTAGATAAATATTAATGTTTAAAAATTTGCATTACAATCTCAAATTATAATGGATAAATATGAATCGCATTTTTAAAATAACGATTAAATAATAATGATAATACCAGGCTAGATACTAGAATATTATAATGATACTAGATAATCCGGCAGACAGCAGATTTTACTAAAAAAAATGGGGCATTCTGGCGGAAGGAATAGGTAAGGGTGGACGGTGGTTCTAATCCCGGTGAGTCTCTGCGAAACTAACCTAGTCAGATGTCACAGAGTTAATGACGGCAAGCCTAATAAGCCGATAATAATTTTAATAAAATTAAAAATGCAACAAAATGTATTGAGTACTAGCTGTCCCGGCGAACTTCGTTCCACCCGTTCAGTTTGTATGGGAAAAAGTAAAATGTTGTTTTTCTTAGTTTTTCGCAAGATTTTTTGCTTTTTCTTATCTTTTAAAGCTTCCCTGGACTTGAACAAATAATTCAAAACCAAAATTAGCGAAATCGGTTCAGCCGTTCTCGAGTTTTAGCGAGACTAACGAACAACAATTGATTTTTTATATATTATATAGATATAGATTAAAAAAGTATGAATCCTTTAAGTTGCTGTCATTTGAGTTTAAGGGACAGTGACGTATCAGCAGTAGCGCCGTTGTTGCAGGTACTGTCCATAAGCATCAGACATTTTTGCCAATATATTAAGTATTTATGGAAACTATAACTAGGTACATATAGATATAATATTTTAACTTTGCCAAGGCCACAGACGAAGGATACATCCAGTAAACCGTATCGGATACAAGTACAACTTGGAATTATATTCTACCTCTCTGATATCATAACACTTAGAATAATATTCTGTTTTTATCGTATAATTATATTTGCATTTACGCGTATATCATTTTAACGAAATTTTCGCAAATGTGTCGTAACTTTTCAGGTGGTTCTAGGCCTTCTATAATTTGTATTTTTATTTGATACGCAACACAGACAAGGACATTAAAAATATTTATTAAATCGTTAGTGTAAAAATGATTTCGACATTTTTTAAATTTTTGTTTTGTGGATGTTAGTCAGCAATATTAATGCAAAGAAATATTTAAAATACTTGTATAAATTTAATGAAATCACTTGGACCCATAAATACAAATCGTATTTGCAGTTTAGCCGTCCGGCGTCGGGCTTGAGATCTTGGTTCAATTTCCAGGGCCGGACAGCAAAAAAAAAGAAGAGGGTATAGGCGTGAAGATAATTAAATACAAACAACTATACGGTCATCACACAAATGCCTGAAACCGTCGGAAATCGAACCCTAGCATCGTGGTTCGCCGAAAATAAGGCAGATGACCAATTACATGACATGATATCAACTTGATCTATATTATGCCATGTTTTAAAAACTTTTATTTATTTATTTTACTTGCAATGTACATAGGTATATATATATATATGTTCAATTGAGCTAATTTCTGTTATACACGTTTAAGTTTAATAATAATGAAATGATATTATATAATGGAGCTGACATGATGACGAAGGCGGAAAATGGTCATAGGACCTCCTAAAATTCTCAACATTAACCAGTCGTGTTTGGGCTAATTTGATACATTTTGAGTAGTTTTTCTCAAGTCTACTGCTGAATATATACTTTTCAAATAAAAACTTTACACAAAAATGTAGACTTACTTAAAAAAATACACAGGGTTACTTTGAAAAGACCGGCCAAATTTTAATATAAGGGGGTAAATGCTTTAAGCATCTTAATTACCATTGGCAAATTGTAATATGTACTTGTATAAACATTAATTTAAAATAGTCCGCAAAAAAACCTCAGCTGTGTACCTAGTACGAGTCATGACGTCACAAGCCTGCAAACGCGACTGCGGTCGATGGGAACCAGTTTATACTCTCCTTACATAATAACCATGCATCTCGTATTTTGCGTCCGATAAAATTGTAAATACCTTTTCTTAGTTTTATTAAACTTTTATTAAATAGTTTATTAAACGTATATTAAATTAAATCGTTTATTAAACGAAAGTGTTATCGATTCCTAGCAGTTTCTCAACAATTGCCTGGTGCTTTTCTTTGAATGGTTTTCACAACTTCACAGGACTATTTTTTTTAAATACATACCCACCTACATGCATACAATATATCTTCTCGCCAAGTCCCTTACTGGGTATGCAGATAGTATCGAGTGCCAGACCTCACGATCCTGACAAACTTTCATATTTTTTAATGGCTATGTCGACTGGTGCGTTAGATGTAGCCCTGTATATTAAGAACCAAACCAAAGATGAAGCACAAGTGATGTAACAGATAGGTTGCGGCGAGGAAACTCGATCCTCCGTTGCAATAATTTCCACCGCTATCTGGAACGTAGACCATAACCAACGAGAATTCAACTCATATACATGTGTCATTACGATTAACCTATTACCCAGTTAACTTTATAAAAACACAAATCTCGCTAATTCCGGGTTTGATATTAAATAGAGCTTTTATAAAACGACGGAACCATATGCAATTATGAAAAAAATATGATCTATTTAATTTCATATTCGTTTTTCTTGAAATGCGTATTCTTGTTTACTTACGATGGTTTTCAATAGTCGATCAAAGACAGGAGAAAGATCGACAGATCAGTATTGAATATATCTTAGCAACAAAACTCCAGTTGACCTATCATTTAATTGTAGATAGGTTATTAAAATTCAAGCTGCGTTTAAATCAAATTTAAATCATAAATTTAAATAATATAGACATGGAAATATTTTTGACAGGATTGATTTACTTATCTTGTTTATGACTACATCTTAATTGATTATGTATCATTTATTTTTGAAGTGAAACTTCTTTATCGGGGTTGGAAAAAAATTTAGGGAACATTTTTTCGTTACGCGTCACATTTTTCCGTTACTAAAGTATACTTTCTCCAGCGAAGTAGGGATTGGCAATAAACTTTATTTAACCAATTTCTGTAAAGTTGCATATAGTAAATTATTTTTTGAAAAATAACGTCATAAAGAAGTTTCACTTCTTCACTTCTTACGAGTGTACGCTAGTACACGCACACATTTTTTTATGTAACAGTTTAGTGAACAAGCACAAAGCTCTCCTGATGGTAAGACATAACCGTAGCCTATAGACACTAAAGAAGTTATAGATGCGTCGCTGTCCTATGGCCTATTGTGCAAGTCTAGGGGCTACCTTACCCTCCGGACCAGAACATGCCAAAAAAATTTAAATATTAACATACAAAATAATAACACGCTCGCTAACAGTATGTATCGTCTTTTGTATGTGTGTCTTTTCTTAATGGAGTTAGATAATACAAATGAAGTGCCAAAGATGGAAAGTGTACACAAACGGCCACTATTAATAATCAATCGTAATCCAAAACTCGCTGTCCAAGATTGATATTTTGATCCATTTTTATGTTATCGCTTGCCAATAAGATATCTGTGGACTGGATAAATATGGCAATTAGGTATGGGATAGACCGGCGGATACGCAGTTGTCTAGATTGCTTGAAATCCATTAGATTGAGATACATTATTAACATTGGCCGTAAGTGGAGTTTGAACTATTTTTTGAGATTCAGGGGAACAGACGGCCAAAAACTTAAAAGTTGTCTTGAACCCAACTTAAAAGAACATGTTTCACTTAAGATTTGGAAAAAAATACATAAGAATAACTACTAAATCTTCTAGAGCAAATTTTAAAAACTTTCCCCTAGAATCTACTTATATTATTGGTGTCCCGAAATATAGCCTCGCGATGTAAAATATTTTATTGATTTTCAAAGTAGTTCGAAATTTTTGCTACTGGTCGCTTCTATAAGTATCTAGCGGTCCTGGTGTTGGACTTCATTTCATGAGGTCCCGGGTTCGATTTCCCGGTTGGGCAACAAAAAAGTGGTTTTTTCAATTTTCTAATAGAAAAGAAGTTGCTCGAGATTGGATGTGTGCCCGGTTGGCGATAGGCTTGCCACCTATCACATTGCGGGACTAAGTGTCTTCGATTAGTCGTGGGTGCCCTGGTTGTGTCTCTTCCTACCTCGTGATATGGAATATGAGCGTGAAGATACTATTACTTAAGAACGCAAATGTTTTGTGTTACGAGCGGGCGCCTGAACATACCCTTAAAAATACAATGTTAAATTTCCTTTTTTAATCTTAAAAACGAAGGACATACATATGAAACGTATATTACAAATCAGGATATTATGTGCTAACATATGAACATAAAAACCTTTGTCCTTTTTTGTGCCAAAAATAAAATACTAAGTCATGATACTCATGAATACATGACTCAGGAGTCATGATATTCAAGAACTCATGACTCAGGACCCGTGTAATAGTTTCAAATGCCAAATTGATTGTGAGTACGTGAGCACAAACTATCTGAAGAAAAGCCTATAATCGCTTCAAAAAAAGATAATTATTTATCTTAATATCTTTAATTACGAAAGAATTTCATATTTTCATTGCGTCATGTAATGAAAGATTAAGATTAGCTATGTAATCTAAATTATTCGGAAAGTCTTATCTTAAAATTTTCAGGAGAATACGCAACATACATATACATACGCATATAAATTAGAACGGTCCATAAAGACTTAACTAAATCAGTAAAAAAACTTTTAAAACAAGATCATCAGGAAATCTGTCTGCTTGTTTGTCTTGCAATACCTATCATAAAAAAAAATTCTTATATCGTCCTGTATACGTCACGTTACCTGGTGGTTCATATGACCCATCTATTTTGGCATGGGCCTGTAGTCTAAATGACGAGTAGACATTTTGGCGGTAGTACTAATAGCAGGGAATCATTACATCATCTCTACCACCTAACAGTTATACTGAAATCATACACCGCAAAATTCCACAGTATCAGCAAAATCGCCACGACATTCTAAGAATGTGCAAATACACATTTTTTTGCAAATGTAACAGAAACCGCTCAGCAATGACCTTGTGTCCATACACTAAATTCTTTTATGATAACGGAAAGCAAACAAGCAAACGGATTTCTTGATGGTAAAAAATTCACGCCACCTAGAGACACCAAGGGTGGTGATGATGCGTTGCCAACCTGAGGCCAGGATGTTAGGCCTAGAGCCAAAGTAAATTCGGCTCGGGTTCGAATCTCGGGTCGGGCAACAAAAAGGAAATTGGGTTTTTCCAATTTTCTAATAAAAAAAAAACATTGCTCGGGATTGGAAATGTGCCCGGTTGACGATAGGTTTGCCACCTATCACATTGTGGGACTTAGTGTCTTCGGCTAGTCGTGGGTGCCCTGGTTGAGCCTCTGCCTACCCGTTCGGGGATATGGGCATGAAGATACTTTTTTTTTCTAACAGTTACTATTAATCACACACACAACTATACACACAACATACATACACCGCAAAATTCCACAATATCAGCAAATCGCCACGACATTCTAAGAATGTACAACTACACATTTTTTTTGCAAATGTAACAGAAACCGCTCAGCAATGGCCTTGTGTCCATACTCACATGCGAGTACGCTTTTCAATTATTTTTAGAATACTCAACTTTATTTTTGCTTATTGACGGGCGGTTTATTTATGATTTTGCCATCGTGCAAATTATGTAGTTTCACGGTCAGTTCAACTAAATTATGTGTTTTTTGACCTTAAACTAAATCATAGCAATTTACATAATTTGAACGGTACGAACTAAACATTCATCATTCATAAGACTTTTCTACATTCATTAGAATCTAATCTTGGTTTGACCAGAGAATTACTAGAATGACAAGAGAATTGTATTTGTGAAAAGCGCAATGTACTCGTATGTGTATGCCGTATTACCACTAAAGACTTGATGTGAATTCCAAATTGCTGACTCCCTAATTTACCAGCCTTTCTTTTTAAGAGTCCTATGATGTCTATTAACAAAGTTAAAATGAAAGAGAGACGGTAAGAGTATCTATAGTAGTAATATAGCTTCATGATTTGTACTTATTTTATTAATATTCAAAATATTAGCTTTTTGTACCTACATTATTTTACACTTCAACTTCGCAAAATTTCGTACTCCTTCGTTTACTAAATTTTCGATTATTGTTTTTTTACATAACTTACTGGGTATAATACAAAATATTAGTCTTCTACGCTTATATTATTTTACACTATAACTTTGCAAAATTTCGTACTTCTTCGTGTACTTAATTTTCGAAGATTGTTTTGACTATTGCTCCGCGATGCTCATGGCTTAATGTAGAGACACAAATATTACATTATTAATTATAATTTATAATATGTGATGTTAAATCTATGGACTAACCGGACACGAATTTAAAACCAGAATTTCTGTTTATCCAAAAATGTAATCAAAGAAATAGGAAGTTACAAAAATTATTTAGATAAAAGAAAATTCAAAATTTGGGACTCAGCTTTGCAACGTAGTATCGGCGTACTTTTAAATATATCAATGAAACAAATATTAACCCGTACGGAAAGTCACATTTACGCATGAAAATAGTTTCACTTTAAAAATGAATGAATGAAATTTTATAGGAACATGCACAAGCAGAACTTGTCACATTTTCATACATGATTGAAGTAATTGTTTACGCTTCCACAGAAGGCACGCAATAAACGGCAGATAAACATCGCACGATACGCATTATTGAGTCTGTAAAGTAACATATCGGTGGCAGTTTATAATTTCACACCTATTTGTGATTGATATGGCAACAAAAAATATATTTCAATATAATACTGGCGCAAAATAATGAAATTTGTCACTGATAACTTAAAACTAATCTAGAATATAGAAATGAATTGCTAAATGTGTTGATAGGAGCATAACTTCCGAACGAATGAACAGATTTATCTAATTATTTTTTGCGTTAGTTTTTGTCAGAAGAAGGTTCTTATGAAGATAAAAACCGAGGAAATTGCAGGGAAAATGGGAAAAACAATACTTTATTTTCCTCCATTAATAAATGAACGGGTGCAACAAAGATCGCCGGGTCTTTAATATTTAGATAGAAAAAATATTAAGGTTAAAGAAAAAGCCTCTACAAAAATCTTCAAATGTCACTTATTTCAAACAAACCTTTGTAATTATATAAAATTTGAAAGTTTCTCTCACTATTAGTCAAATAAGGAACGATATGGCCACTGTAATGATATAATCCTCTATTCACTGTTACTACACCTTCATTTATTTAAGTCTGTAGGTGTTAGTTGTTTGTAATTTCAAAACACTATCTAAAGGGTAACAACTACAAATTGGAGATCTTGTCTCGTTTAGCCTGTTTGACGATCTGGATAAAAAGATCACTGTCATATACATTATAAGTGAGAGGTCTCATAATAAATCCTTGAGAAACTCTGTCGTGTAATTGATAAACAACGATTAAAATATCTATTGTTGACAAATAGAAAATTACATCACGTTACATAATAAGTTAATTATTTTATTTTTAGAAAAAATTTTAACACTTTTCTGTGCTTGTGATAAATTCAGTAGGCTATTAAAAATTGTAAATCCTTTTTTATTAGTATAAAACTTAGCTATTTTAAAAGTATGTTCACGCCCATATCCCCAAAGGGGTTGGCAGAGGCCAAACCAGGGCACCCAGCTATTTTAAAGTGATATAATGTCCTGTTTTATCATACAGGAAGCACGTAAAAGGTGAACGTTTTTTTTTCCAAAAACACCAGAAGTTGGTAGTACTGGTACAAGTTTGTAACGATTCTGAGCCTCGTATTGATTTACTTTTATCAATATAACGTTAATAACTATTTTTTAATTTCTGCTTACCAGCAAAACTATTCGTCAGTTAATTCGTGACTTAATACTTCATGTAAAAGGAGCTCTACCTTTAATTTTTCAGGCGACAATCGTATCCTTGATTAATATAACACCGCCTGTTTTTTTTCTGTTATATTCTCGAAATTCAGTACATTTTTAAACGTTCGAGTCCTCTATATATATTAGTATGTTAATTGATTTTTTTTTATTTAAAAGTCTTATTGCTATCAATTTCGGATCTGATGATTGAACCCCAGTGAAATCGAGAAAAATATCGTCAATTTGGAATTATTTTTTTATAAAAGTCTCATTGCTATGATATTTGGATCTGATGATGGAACCCCAGTGAAATCGAGAAAAATACCAAATTTTATGATTTACTTATTGAAATCGGAGTTGTTTTCAGTTTTACAGTGTTTAAATTATGCAAGTGTTTCAGACAGTTCTGATAAACTTATCACAATAACTCTAGTAATTTGAACGAAAATCAAAGCAGCTTTCCCCGTTAGAGCAATGGACTTTACAATTAAGTAGGCGGGCTAGACATATTGTACGAAACCGGCGACACCGCCTTTAATACCTAGATTTGAAACCTAGTCGCTGGATGTAAGATATAAAATGGTTTGAATGACAGTAACTCCAATGAATTCCGCGGTCTCTTCAACATCCTGAAAAAGTACATTTCCCGATAGAAAAGCTATTACGATCTATATTTAAATTGTGTTAACAAAAAATCGATTAAAAAGCGTAGTTACCGCAATACAGTGAAGGAAACCCTTCTGAAAGGAAGCCTGGACGTATTAAAATAAAAATTAACTTAATAATTCTGACTAACTCATAGGAGATTCACGACATGAGAAGGGTTTGCCTTATGTATATAGGTTACAAATCAAAAACGCATACAATTTTCCTCGTGTTGGTCCGGGCTTTTTTGCAGATTGGCCTTTCTGCCAGGGAGCTCGTAAAAGGCGAGCATAGGCTTACCGTCACCAACACCGCGACATCACACTAGGTGGTAGAGTTTTAGTAGAGGTGGCAGCGACTCGCCCGGATTGGTACCACCGCGCTATCTGTTCCTGCCGCCATAACTTCTAATGCCGCCATAACTTCTAATGCTCCGGTTTGGAGCATAAGGTAGTCGGCAAACTAACTTTTGCTTTTTTTTTTGCTATTTAGGAACACTATTCCCCCGTGTTGGTCCGGGCTCCTTTGTAGAATAGACCATCTGCCTTCCTGTGCCAGGCAGCTCGTAAAAGGCGAGCATAGGCTTGCCGTCACTAACACCGTGATATCTGACTAGGTGGTAGAGTTTCGCAGCGACTCACCCGGATTGGTACCACCGCCTTACCTATTCCTGCCGCCATAACGTCATGACGTGTTCCGGTTCGGAGGGCAAGGTAGCCGGTAAACTTACCTTTGCTCAAGGCCCTACATCCCGGTCTCAGGTTGCCAACGCACCATTACCTCCTTGATGTCTCTAGGCGGTGTGACTCTCTTATCATCAAGAATCCTCACTGCTTATTTGCCTTCCAGTATCATAAAACAAAAATCATAAAAAAAAAATTAAATTTCTACGAGTGTCGCGCGTTTAACTCGATATTTTGCAACATTGATTTGTAGAAAAGTACGTAATAGGTGGTGATAGATCCAATGTATTTTAAACAAAAACACTCTCAAAATTGAAAATTCATACAATACTGGCTGTTTACCAACGACTTTGTCAGGGAAGAATATATTCTCAATAACATTTTATTTCCCTATAATTTTTCGAAAAATTCGGCTTTGTTTGAACTCTGGTTTTTATCTACACATATCAAATTTCATTTATAATTGGCCCAGGGACTTTGCCGTAAAATATAACAGATGGACTTTCACATTTATAGTATTAGTAGAGATTTTTAAGGTTCAAAAATGCATAGAAATAAAATACGTAATGAAGACCTTATCCACAAATTTATTCCGTAATTTCGATCATAATCATATTATTTAAAAATGATTGGAATATCATTAATAAGAACAAAATACCAGGTCAAACCAACAAAACAGATCTAGACACAAACCGCAGACATGACGAACAACCGTTTTCTAATGATACACCGCCCACAGGCATTCGTGGGCGATGCTTAACGAAGCCGGGATCATAGCGACAAGCGCCATAATCTAATATTTACAATCCATTGTCCTCTGCACCATGTCTACAGTCTGGTACACTTCGACTAGAGTGTCGCAACACTTGTTAGGCTGTTTGTCCACAAACGCTGAAAACGAGACATATAAGATCTCGTCTAGCTATCCAGGCTTTTAAAAGAGGTAGCGACTGATATCCTAGTGGTAATAATATCTACGGCGTACTAAGGTTTTTTATATGATATTGGAAAGCAAACAAGCAAACGGATTTCCTGATGGTAAGAAATTCTCGCCTAGAGACACCAAAGGTGGTAATGGTGCGTTGTCAACGCGAGGCCGGGATTTTGGGCCTTGAGAAAAGGAAAGTTTATCGGCTATTTTATCCTCCGAACCGGAACCAGTCAACGGCAAACGCTGTCGTTATGGCAGAAATAGATAAGATGATGGTAACAATCCGGGCGAGTCTGCCACCTAGTCAGATGTCACAGTGTTAGTGCCGGTGAGGCTATGCTCACCTTTTTGAGCTTCCTGACAGGAAGGCAGATGGTCTTACCTGCCAATGCGCCCGGACTAACACAGGGGTGTCATACACACAGTAAGATGTCCAAAGTTTTGAATGTTATGTACAATTTTTATTTTATTCTTTGCAAATAAAATATCTGAATTGCTAAGTTCGACGCAAAGCTAGAATTAAGCACGAGATTATCTAACGAAGAAATCGAAGGAGTAGACGTCCATAGCATTGTATATCTCGGCGTCGGTATTGGTGGACACATTACCTAACAAATGCAGAGAGTGGCGGCCGCTTTGATATTCAGCGCCTATTAAACTTTGCCCTCCTATTGTATTACCTACATATTATTTATTATAGGAAATGGAACTGATCAGAATTGGCAAGTTAACCACGTACAAGTCGTATATTGGAAGGAAATTGGCATTTTCGAAGCAACATAAACACTTCCGTATTCGTTATTCTTAGCTTAAGCTTAATTACTCTTTGCAAATAGAAAGTAAAAATATTTCTCTGCGCCAACTTTTTCCTGAAGGTGGCAGAACCATTTAGTTTAAAGCTATTTTTTACACATTCATAATAATTGTCGTTATAAAGATACCTCAACATTTTTGACGAGAAAACTTCTTTAGAGGCGTTGCACACTTTTTTTAGAATGGGTAAAAACTTCTAATAAAAAATAAGACGGCGCAGGGCGCTTGCGCGAATGTTCGTGTTGTCATGTTTGTGTACGATAGCGCAATAAATGAATATTGTATTCTACTACATAAATTATAGCATTTTAATACTGATAATTAAAGCAATTCGTGCAAAATTATTCCCTAACCATTCCAAAACATCAAAAACGCACAACGTTGATATTCAAGTTTTCACTTCTGCCGGCACTCCCGGAGTGCAAAACGATTTTTTAACATAGCAGTACTTAGCAGAGAACAGATGTGCCAAAAATTTGTCTCAAATTAAGAATTTCAGATTACGTGTCAAAGTAAGAGAAGATCTGGTTTCGAAATGGTAAAAAGTAACGATATTCCTTTACGCAACCCTCTGCATCCAGATCCTACACTTGAGCGCTTATTGTTGATCAATTAACGAAAACGTTCTTCCTTAATTTTAATACAGAACACATAGAGAACAGATGCCTGATTACGTATCTTTTTAGTGATGATCACTGGGTGAAGTGTACACCAAATAGCTGTCAAATGACGTGTTTTGTATTCGCTATCTCCAGTGCATTTATGTTGCCACTTTTTCCCCCCAAGCCCCCTGATTTGGTAAAATTGTCGTGAATTAAGACTACGATCGCGTGTATCGGTAGTCTACTGGCTGGCTAGTCAATGAAATTAATTTTTTTATTTGTTTTAGTAATAACTCCAAAATTTAACACAAAAAGCGCAATAAATTAAACAATATGTACATCTCACGATGAATCTATTTTAATTTGTAATGTTGTAACAATCCAAGAAAATAAAAATTACTCGCCAGGAGCGTCTAGTTTTTTTTCGTTGACCCGCAAAGTGTTAGAAGAAAGAAAAAACAATGTAAATCTCAACTTTGAAATTCAGTTAAAAATAAACTAAAAGCGTTCACGTTATTCGGATTATTTCAAAAACTACTCCGGTTTATCCCAATTCTAACGGTATGCAACAAGTCACAAATACTGAACTGAACCCAGTCAATTATAAGACGTTCAAGTTTATTATAATAATCGACAAAGATCTTCAGAGACAATAATAGACGTACATCTCGGAAGTCATAATTAGACTCGCTCCAGTTCAGGAATCTGGACAAAACAAACACAAACCGTTGACCTACATGTCTCGTCATATTTCGCACTGTACTAAACAATCTAGAGCAGGGTTTCCCAAACTGTGGGTCGCAAAAGAATATTGAGTGGGCCCTGCCTGTAGAATAAGACACCACCCTACCGATAATACGCCATACGACCGGCAATTTAATTCTTCTAATTTTTGATGTATTTTTTTAATTAACAATTAAAAACAATTAATTAAATAAATTATTAAAGTAGGTAATAAAAAAATTAGTTCAACCTTAGTCTTTTATTCATATTGGTAAAAGCGAAATGTTCTAGAAGTGGGTCCCGAGTTTGGGAGTTTTTTTAGATGGGTCGTAGCCCAAACAACTTTGGGAACCACTGCTCTAGAGTCAAACATTTCGTGATTTTGATTACCTGTATATGGAACTTGATGCGGTTTCATGTCTTTTTTTATGATATTGGAAGGCAAAAAAGCAGACGGATTTCCTGGTGTTAAGAAATTCACGCCGCCCAGAGACACCAAAGGTGCGTAGTAGGTAATGATGCGTTGCCACCCTGAGGCCAGGATGTTAGGTCTAGAGCAAATGTAAGTTTACCAGCTACCTTACCCTCCGAACCGGAACACATGACTTTATGGCGGCGGTAAGGCAGTGGTACCAATTCGGGCGAGTCGCTGCTAAACTTTACCACCTAGTAGTCTGGACTAACAGTAACGTTTGACCATTACAATGAACTTGGCCAAGATGTTTGACAAGTGCAAACAATCTATCTAAAGGGTTCAAGTTAGACTTCGGCAACGGATCTTTGAGTTACCGTGTATAGTAATTTTGTACCTTTACTGGAGGGCGCGTCAGACGAATTTCCTCATGGTGGTCTCTCCAGAAGATAATGAATGAATAATTGAATACGCTTTATTATGCACAAAAGTTTACAGAAAGTAGACACTCTTCGACTTATAATATTTAACTTAAAGTACTTAAAGGCGGTCTTATCGTTTTGGAGCAATCTCTACCAGACAACCTTAAAGTGAAGAAGACAATTTGTGTATTTAAAAAACTAAACTAATTTATACTAATATTATTAAGCTGAAGAGTTTGTTTGTTTGAACGCGCTAATCTCAGGAACTACTGGTCCGATTTGAAAAAATAAGTGGGTGCAATTTGAACTTCTGAATGTTTAATAATCCACAATTAAGCCACCGAGACTACTTAACCCACTCGTTTCAGCAGGGGCGGGTCTTGTAGAAATAACGGCCTCTAAAAAGGTCGCACCAGGCTATTGATCTCAGCACCAGCGATAGTCTCGATATCCACCAGTCCAATACGACACATTCCGCGAAGCGGTTCCACTCGCCTGCTATAAATAATGGTTTCCCAATAAGCTAAGCCTTAAGGTGACCCAAATATAGGTCTGAAATTTATACTACTGGAATAATTTAATAGGTATCCGCCCGCGATTTATTGTAAATTGAATTCATAGGTCGATCATAAATTTGATTCGCCAAGATTATATTTATCTATAGTGGTGTATCTTTAAGGCAGTCTTACGCTCCTTTTTTGTTTTAATCGGTAATTAGGGCAAATAGCACTCGCTGTTTTGAACTAGAGTCTACTGGGCAACTAGAAGACTTATTTTATAGCTTGAATCTTTGAATAAGTTCCCGGGTTTGATTCCTGGGTCGGGTAACAAAAATAAAATTGTTTTTTTCCAATTTTCTAATAAATAAAAAAAATTGCTCGGGATTGGATATGTGCCCGGTTGGCGATAGGCTTGCCACCTATCTCAATGTGAGACCTAGTATCATTGGCTAGTCGTGGGTGCCTTGGTTGTGCCTCTGCCTACCTCTTCGGGGATATGGGCGTAAAGGTACTTTTTTTTAAAGTTTTATTTTTAAATCTATCTCTCTCTCTCTCTCTGTTTTGACAGAAAAATACCTTGTATATTTAAATATACTAGTGACGGCTTGCGTGTTTAAATATACTAACGGCTAGTAAAGAACAAGCTACAAACGATTACAAGCAAAATATGATAACGATACAAATAGTGTCTTCTACCGCGTTTAACTAAACACATTCGTTCTAACACAAAGGAAAGAAGCAGACGGACAACATTTAATTTTAATTGTTCGCTTAATACGGTACTGTATAAGATTATGTTGTAATATTATGACGAAACTTAATGTTTAGATCCACATCTGCACAATTTTATCACGGTAGAGCACTTTTTTAGTTATTTTAAAATGCCGTTTAATAAAACACGCGATAACACCAGAACAATCACGAGGCACGATGTTATTTTTGCGGTTGATTTAACATGATATACTTTATTAATTTTTACAATATTTTCATAATTGAAATTTAATATTTTAAAAATGTCTCAATTTTAGAGCCCCCATCTGCCTG
>NJDD01000437.1:105033-116408 GCA_002245505.1 Calephelis nemesis
GTTTACTACTCGCTACCGTCTCTGTAAATTATTTGTATGAAAACTTTAAACAGCGCCTCTATTGGTAACTAATAGAACTACATTTTAAACCAAAAGTGTTATATATTACGACATGTACCTTAAGGAACGTAATCTATACCAACTCATGGTAAAGGCTCAGTAAGTAATAAAAACGATAATGTGCGTAAGAGAGCAGTGACGTCATTCAATTATACGCAGAAAAAGATTACTTCCGCTACATTTTTTAATATTCTGCAATTAGATTGTTTTGAACTAAGATGCGAATAAACTATAATGATAACTAAAATGACATTATAGTCTATGGTTTTAGACTGTAATTACTTAGACAAGCGAAATCGAGAACAAAATCAAGATTAGACTGGAGCGTTGTTAAGAT
Source organism: Calephelis nemesis (assembly GCA_002245505.1). Lineage (NCBI taxonomy): Eukaryota > Metazoa > Arthropoda > Insecta > Lepidoptera > Riodinidae > Calephelis > Calephelis nemesis. The sequence continues at coordinate 105,431 of NJDD01000437.1, forward strand.
ACGAATAGACTATAATGATAACAAATATGACCTCAGTCTATGATTTCAGATTACAGTTAATTAGACAAGCGAAATCGAGAACAAAATGAAGATTAGACTGGTGCGTTCCTAAGATGCGAATAGACTATAATGATAACAAATATGACCTTAGCCTATCATTTCAGACTACAATTTATTAGACAAGCGAAATCGAGAACAAAATGAAGATTAGACTGGTGCGTTGCTAAGATGCGAATAGACTATAATGATAACAAATATGACCTTAGCCTATCATTTCAGACTACAATTTATTAGACAAGCGAAATCGAGAACAAAATGAAGATTAGACTGGCAAATATGACCTTAGCCTATCATTTCAGACTACAATTTATTAGACAAGCGAAATCGAGAACAAAATGAAGATTAGACTGGTGCGTTGTTAAGATGCGAATAGACTATAATGATAACAAATATGACCTTAGTCTATCATTTCAGACTACAATTTATTAGACAAATGAAATCGAGAACAAAATCATGATTGGACTGGTGCGTTGCTAACATGCGAATAGATTATAATGACAACAAAAATGAGCTCAGTCTGTAGTTTCAGACTAAAATAAATTAGAAAAGCGAAATCGAGTACAAGATCAAAATTGGATTGGTTTTATTTGCCTGTTGTGTTTTTTGACTTTGTAACAAAGTTATATAATATGTATGCTCTGTAATCAATTCTGTTTGCTTGCTTTATAAAAATACCAAATAAGCGAGTAAATAATTCGAAAAGCTTTTATTTTAACCTGCGACGAAAAAAGAAGGTTGTTATAAGATTGACGTGTCTGTATGCTTGACTGCGGGAGTGTGTGTGCATATGTAGCATTATAACTTTTGAATGGATGGACCTATTTCGATGCAGATTGTTCAAAAGCTAACGTGATCGAGATGGTTCTTAGCTATAATATAATTTTAACATATTATGGGGATAGTTATGGGGCTGATTAACATCTAGGCTACTTTTTTATCCCGTTATCTAATTTATTAGTCATCTAAATTAAAAAGTTAGGAATTTTAATAAGCTGCCGTACCAGCGGCGACATCTAATAAGACAAATTCAGAATTCAATTAACTTTCCTCGCAACGTCCCCGACTAATTGAATTACAATTTTAAATTTTCTTATTTTCTGCGATTTAATTAGTGGAGGTCGTTATTAGGTCGAGGTCATTTGTTTAACGTGAACTATCCATGCCTGTCTTTTTTTATGACAATGAAAGGCAAACAAGCAGACGGATTTCCTGATGGTAAGAAATTCACACCACCTAGAGACACCAAAGTTGGTATTGGTGCGTTGCCAACCTGAGACCAGGATGTTAGGCCTTGAGCAAAAGTAAGTTTACCGGCTACCTTACTCTCCGAACCGGACAAGTCAACGGCAAGCATTATACGTTATGGTGGAAGGAATAGGTAAGGCGGTGATACCAATCCGGGCGAGTCGCTGCGATACTCAACCACCTAGTAGGATGTCACGGTGTTAATGACGGTAAGCCTATGCTCGCCTTTTACGAGTTGCCTGGCAGGAAGGCAGATGGTCCATTCTGCAAAGGAGCCCGGACCAACACTAGGGGGAAAAGTCTGCTGCAAGGCAAAACCGCTGAACCGATTTTAAAGAAATTTGCTATGCATATAGTGCAAGACCAGAGTTCAATTGCTATAATGGATACTTTGTATGAACATCTGTTCGACACTAACGAAGTCACTGGTGAACAGCTAGTAATATTTTAAATTGGATAGACTTTCTGTTTGTTACGCTTTCGCATCTAAAATGTTAAACCGATTTTGATGAAATTTTATATGCATATAGTTAGATACCCGAGTTTGAACTCATACATACGCTACTTTTTTCCAAAATTGACCCCCAAAGGAATATTACGGGAGACGAAAGTTGTAACTATTCTACGGTCACGAAGTCAGTTAGTGAGAAATGAGCGAGAAAAACATTTAAAAAGAAAAATTCTACATCAAATATCTTTCTTTACTTTAATTTACTTTTGGTTGTCTTTAAACATTCTCGCAAAGCCCTATCATTAATATTTTACCACTCTACCATTTTTATCAAAAAAATAAATAAACGGTGAGATAAGATATGACTCTCCTAACGCTAAGAGAAAACTATCGCAGATAAATGTTACTAGCGAGTCACTTTCATATGACCAGAAACATATAGACGACGTTTGTAAGTCCACCTTCGACCCCACTTTCTTGCATGGCACATGATAGTAGTGAGCACTATATCTTTCCTGATCCGGTCAAAATTTGTGCTATACCAAACCACTTCTAAAAACTCTAACTATTTAAAATACCTCATTTAATCCATACGATTTTTATGATATTGGAAGAAAAACAAACAGACGGATTTTCTGATGAAATTCACGCCGCCTAGAGACACCAAAGGTTGTAATGGTGTGTTGCCAACCTGAGGCCGGGATGTTAGACCTCGAGCAACAGTAAGTTTACCGGCTACCTTACACTCCAAACCGGAACACGTCATGACGTTATGGCGGCAGGAATAGGTAAAGCGGTGGTACCAATCTGGGCGAGTCGCTGCGAAACTCTACCACCTAGTCAGATGTCACGGTGTTAGTGACGGTAAACCTATGTTTGCCTCTTACGAGCTGCCCAGCAGAAAGGCAGATGGTCTATTCTGCAAATGAGAAGAATAGACCATCGCTGAATTTCGTATTACAAAGTCAAATTCTAAACAATTCCAAACACCAAGCAGATAACAATAAGCTATGCAAATGTTGAACGAGAAAAACTATACATTTAGAATTATATCAATGTGTACTCAAACATGTTCGAGTCAATGTTTTTAATTTTGATAGTAAATATTGAGGATTACTATTTTACAACATTTATATAATACTAGTGGTCGCTCGCTGGTCGAAATTCGACCATAGTAAGTTTTAATATCTTTTTGACAAGAACGCCATCTTCATTTCTCAAAACCAACTACCTTATTTCCAAACTGTATGATTATAGTTTGTGCACCATCTGTGATCTTTTATCGTTATCATCGATATATTTGTTTGTGTGTGTCAAATGCATGGTAGTGTGGGTAATGTTTTATTTATTGATTTAATGTACTTTATAAGCATTATTATTGAAAAATATTAGCGTTCTGCACTTCTCCTACACATACACTATAAGTGTGCCAAATTTTATGCTCCTGCGTCCGAGCAATTTTCGTAAAAAGGGGTCCAAAGTTTTGGCATCACGTATTAATATATAGATATCAGTGTGTACTCAAACGCGTTTGCGTCAATGTTTTTAATACTGATAGTGAAGCGGAGCAATGCCATTTTGCTACATTTATATAATAATACAAGCTCCCTGTTTCGGCTCCGCTCGGTTGGTAATTTTTTTGATCATAAATGAGATGTAAGCTATCCTATATTTCAAGTTGGATCAAACTGCACAAGGTGTGCAAATTTGATCGAAATCTGTTAAGTAGTTTAGGAGTTCATCGCGGAGAAACTGCGTGACACGTAATGTATATATATTAAGATTATACCTAGCCGTTACCCGCAGCCTCAATCGCATTTTCTATAACATGTTTTTTAACAAACTGGAAAAAGAGGAGGTTATCAATTCGACTGTTTGTTTGAAATAATTTTTTTTATTGACGTATGAGAGGAATTTTTCGTCACATTTTTCCGCTACTCTCTATGACCTCTAGTTACGCTCTACAAATAAACCACTGCATGTTTTCGCCGAATTTCATACAGCGTTTTCGTGATTTTGTTTCGTCGACCTTCAGCTTGAAGATCTCGCCAGGTCCTTGCACGCGATATAGAGATTGTTTGTCTTATGTTAAGCTCCGCGAAAAATTCTACGATAAAGCAGTTTCACTTCTTACGTGTGTACACAGATTTTTTTGCATGTTTTTTTACGAGATCATTCAGCAAATAAGTATTTTGATTATTCTTTTATAAAAACGTAGGTCATAATTTAGAGATGGTCCTATAAAAATTTGTTTAAGATCCGACAAATCGTTATTGAATTATACTTATCTATTATAATTCAATAACCATTATACTTTTACTTAATTACTAGCTTCCGCCCGCGACTCCGTCCGCGCGGATGACGGTCTAAACTGAAAAATGAAGATTTTTTTTCTACGAATTTTTCCAGGATAAAAAGCAACCCATTTTATGCCCAGAATAAAAAGGTATAATTGTACCAAGTTTCATCGAAATCGAACTGTTAGTTTTTACGTGATGCCTGAACATACAGACAGACAATTTTTTTTTAATATTTTCAATGTACAGAATTGATCCTTCTACAGATTTATTATTTGTACAGATAATTATTATCAAGCATATTCTTTGTGTAACTAAATTGAGCGTAGGTTTTTTCAACTTTAATTTTTTTGTAGTCATATTAGTTCATGTTCGAGCTATAGAAAAATAACATAACTAGAAAGTTAGTTAACATTAAATTATTCTGAACCGGTTATATTTGGAACGAAATAGTAATAACAAATTTTTTGGCACAAAGATTATTTTTCATCACAAATTTTGCATGTCACTGGCATAATAGCAATTGTGTCAGTATAGATAAAAGAACCAACACGTAGACATTGGCGAAATCAAACTACGCATGTTAGTTGTAAAAGCCATAAAGGAAAAAGAAGAAGAAGAAGATAAAAGAAGCGCTAAGTCATATGTGCGAATTCCAAGGTCCTATTGTTATTTGACATATCATAGCGAAAACACAAGAGGCATATCTCCTGTAAATAGTTATCGACTATTGACACTAAAGAAGTAATAGATGCGTTACCTATGTTTAAGATGACATTTCATTTGCTCTGTAAGTATGTAGTGTAGTATTACCCTCTAGACCGCAACAAAAAATGGCAAGCACTGAAAACGTGTAGGCAGCTTTAAAATTTGATTAAAGTTTCTAGCAATTATTATGATTAAGAGTTTTAATAAGGGTGAAATTAAGGATATTTCTTGAGAATAACTTAACAGGTACAATTCGGGCGTCTTTTATTACCTTGTCGTCTATACTAATATTATAAAGCTGAAGAGTTTGTTTGTTTGAACGCGCTAATTTCAGGAACTTGAAAAATTATTTTAGTATTAGATAGCCTATTTATCGAGCAAGGCTATAGGTTATATATCACCACACTAAGACCAATAGGAGCTGAGAACTCTTAATTTATATAATATGCTATGTAGTTATATATAATTGGATTATTTTATTTATATGTACATTAAAATTCAAATTTATTTGAATTATTCTGTTTTGTTTATTCGGTACCTACATACTTGATCTCTGTTAGCCCAAAGGTTGACTGGGAGAGAATGCATTTAGCATTAAGTTCGCCTTTTGTACTCACAATTTTTATTTGTGTACAATAAAGTTTAAATAAATAATTAAATAATATAATATGTTTAAAAATTGGGGGATTATTTTCCTATTGAGAGCTTAGTTCGTTAAAGAGTTGTATTGGAGATCTAAATATTAAATAATTTCACTACGCGGGCAAAGCCGCGGGTAGCAGCTAGTTATACATATTTTCGTTATCGATTAGAGGTGATGAAATCATCCCTGGACCGGTTAAAGTAAACAGATAAAATATATTTCAATCGGATCTGCAGCTCAAGTCAAACATCCGGAGCTTAATGCAATTAAATTATTTATAATTGATGAGTTTTATCATGATCCAACTGCTGAAAAAACTGGTATCAGTCGTCCTGTTCAAGTGACAGTTCACGACAATGATTTCGATAGATAAATTGAGCTAAACTAGGAGCCGGTTCGCAGCTCCAGTTCAAACTCGTGAGCTGATCTACGGTTGACGCGTTTCGGTTGAGTTATCCATGCCTAGTAAAGATTGGACATCACATCTTGATATGTCACCGGTCTCACTCTCCCTGAAAAGTGAGAACGCAATCGTACGTCACATCAGAAGTACGTCCAACGAAAGTGAAACTCTCATTGTCCTCAAACGTCTACTATCTATTCACCGATATGGTCATTGGTAATTGTTTTGTATAGTTGCAAAGTCTTAAACTTGAGGTAGCTGCGTAAGTGCACTTATAAGAAGCTTTTTATATTTGTTTTTTAAATTCCTAAATATTAATGCGAATCATCGAAGCGAATGTTATTTGTTCGGTCATATGGAAAGAAGAGAAGAAAGATTGAGAAAGCTGATATACAATGCGAATGTGGATGGATGTAGGTACCCGGGGAGACCACGGCTGACATTCCACGATCAGATCACTCGGATATTATCCGAGGGTGGTGTCAAGAAACTTCGAAACTGGCGTGTTTGTATGAAAGGGGTAATGAATGTGAAGGAAGCCTGATATGTTTGCCAGTGAAGACCAAAGCCAAAAAGAGGTTGGCAACATATTAGTCATTCCAAAAAAATCAGGATCGTGAGGTCTGGCACCCGACACTCTACTACTACTACTACTCTCTGGCTTGTCTATAGGCCACGATTGTCTCTTACCATCAGGGGAGCCATGTGCTCGTTCTCTATCTTATCACATACAACAAATGAAATAGGTATAATCAGTACCACCGGCTTATCATTTCCTACAACAATAACGTCAATGCTTGGTATTATCTTGTTACATGACAGTGGCGACACTGCGAGCAAAGTAAGAGGCAATCATATTTGAAAAAGAGATTTAATATCTGAGCCTCACGTTGGCAAAGATACGTAGATAAGTAGACAACACATTTCTTACTATAAGGAAATCCATTTATTTCTTTGCTTTCCTACATGTGTGTGTATGTGTGTGTTTAAATTGCAACTAGGCATAGCTTACAAATATGAACTTCTAAATATTTTTACGCTTATCGCTTCTTATTAGTAGCAGAGGCAAGCACAGATGTCACTAGTAACAGATGCAGAACATAAGTAAAATAGACCTAATGGAACCAAGGGTTAATTTCGAGTACTTTTTATATATCTGGTTAAAGTCTAGATTTGGCGTGTATATTCGAAATTTTAATTAGGGATCTAAAATCCAAAAACTTATGGTTTTTAATAACATCTTTAAAATAAAATTTGATAGAGTTCAGAGCTCATACAATCGTAATATTCCTTGCCCCGAGGTTAATAATCCCACAGGAACATTATTTCGGGATAAAAACTATATCCTATGTGTTAGACCAAGTTACTCTCTGTATGTGTGCCAAATTTCATGAAAAAAGGAGTAACAACAATTACGGCCGCACTCAGAGAAGTCGATTATCTTTTAATTATCATCATCAATGTTGTATGGAAAATGTTCTTAAGCCGACATTTTCCATTAAACAATATGACTCAGTGATAGATTAAATGTGAATGAATGTCTCTGAGTGAGGCCGTAAGTTTCGAAACTCGACTAATTTACAGCAGACATTCTACGCTTCTTATTAAAACAAATAATCAATAAAATTACTTAAATTATAGTTTTATCAATTTAAAAGTTGATATCATAATACATAAATGCACAAGCAAAAAACAGAATTAATCAATAAGGACTATCTCGAAAAAAAACGCATTCATATTTTTTTCGCATTAAAATTTGAAATGTTCAAAAAACCTAGTATTTCGAAAACTAAATCGATATTAAAACCTCTACATTTGTTGTTGCACGTGAACATAAAAATCGTCGCATATGCCATAGGGTTACCATAATGTGTACAAATCTCAATATATCCACACCGTAGTATCAAATCACACATCTGAAACTATCACAAAAAAAAAACGCGAAACGCCGGACTCGAAAAATACTTTCGTTTAGAGCGCACACGTCCGTCCTGCATGCGGTCACGCGCTATACTAAATTATATCTATGGACTATGCAGTATGCAGCATACCACTGCTTGGAAGGTTGTTTAACCCTCAAGATCTTTATTTAACTGTTTAGTTTAATTGTTTTCCATGACTAATATCACGACTTCGCTACTTACATTCTATATACAGTTTTCAACTCACTTATAACGTCTTTAGTGTGTAACGCTCCAGGGTAGGAATTAGAGCATATTTCTTATTAATTTAAGTCTGTCTATTTGTTTATCTATAAATATTATATAGAATTACCTCTGTGATTAATATTAATTATTAATCGCCACTGTGGTCTAAAGGTTCAGTTGTCGGACTTGACTACGTGAGGTCCCGGGTTCGATTCCCGGGTCGGGCAACAAAAAGAAAACTGGGTTTTTCCAATTTTCTAATAAAAAAAAATTGCTCAGGTTTGGATATGTGCCCGGTTGGCGATAGGCTTGCCACCTACCACATTGTGGGACTTAGTGTCTTTGGCTAGTCGTGGGCGCCCTGGTTGTGCTTCTGCCCACCTCTTCGGGGATATGGGCGTGAAGATACTTTTTTTAGAATTACGATGGTCCGATCAACCCTGCGATACAACTAAACCTAGCAATACCTATTTTTTGTAACAATATTTTTAGTCATCATTATCCTAGTCTTAATCTAAGTTAATCTTCCTATTTGAACAAGGGAAAAATAACTAAACAAAACTTCAACAAATTCTTCTACAGCTCACCAAATTTCAAAATAATTAGGTAAGAATACCATTTTTGCCAAATACTACCCGATTTTTAACAATTTAGTTTATTTTTTTCTATTTTCTTCATAAAAGCATTTTAATTTTAATTTTTTATGTACCTAAACAGCTATAATTTGCCTAAGCTGTAGCACAATCAGAGAAGACAACAATTCAGACAAGAGTGTTTGGGATAATATAATTACTTCTCAGGCTAATTTCCTATTAATACTTGAATTCTTGTAAACACAATATTATAAATTAAGTAAAAATAGCAAGTCTCTTTTACTCTCTTCTCTTCGCTCAGTTTCTTATGCCGGATCTTATCAGCCGCGATCCGAATCGGTAGTAGATTTTAATATAGACGCTGGACAAGATTTTGTATGGTCTATGTGAATTATACAATCATGATTCTAATTCTAATAAATTATACTAAAGAAAATACAACAAACTATCGATTTCTATCTATAAATAGTAATACTCCAAGGACAAAGTAGAAACAAAGTCGACAGGAAATTTCTTATAGACCAAGGTTCCTAAAGAACAAGGTCTCCTGTGAATGTCGAAATAAGCGTAAAATTTGTCTCTGAAACGTTCATTGACTTCTAAATGTATTAATGTATCAGTTTAGCAGCGCAACGAATTTTTTTTACCCAAAATTAGAACATGGATTTATTCAAGAGGCGTATTATGTTTTTTTTATTAGGTAAGAAGGCAAACAAGTTTCCCGCGGTAAAGAAAATACATTTGACAATAGTCGAAAGATTAAGTAATGATAATTTTCCTCGTGTTGGTCTGGGTCCTCTGAACACCACGAAGTGGTAGAAGATGTTGGAATGCTTAAATAAATTTGTAACAATTTTTCAACACACATATTCCACAAAATCAATATTTTTCATTTCATTTTTCCTGATATTATAAATATCACAACAAAAAAGAAGAAACATAATTTAGTTCATCCGTTCAGGCTGAAACTGACGTCCACGCGACATGGGAATTAATCTTTATATATGAAAATTCTAAAAGTTGCCCGAAATCGAACCCAGGACCACATACAGTCAATCAATCAATCAATCAATCATCTTTATTTGCTTTTAGCAGGGTATACATTTGATGTTTTTCTTTTTAAATTATTTACAGTACACCTACTATACCAATTAATAGGCATGCAAATTACATACTTTAACAATTTTATGTCATACAAATTATTAATCAAATGAAATTGGAACTATAAACAAGACAATAAATACAAAGACAAAAACTATTCAACATACAATTAAAAATTTCACATGTCAATTTAGGTAAGTCTTAAAATAAATTACGATGTTTTTATCATTAAGGTTATAAAGTACTCAATTTAATTAATAAATTTAATGTAAAAATTATAAAAATAAAAAATAAATAGTTAAGCTTAATTTTAAATAATTTTAATATATTAATGTCAATTTTCAATGTCAATTTGCAAAAATTCATAAAATTAAAAAAAATTATTAAAATATAATCAGAATGCATCAATTTTAAATCAGAAATTTTTTGTCTGACAAATATTCGTGAACGCTGTAATATGCTTTTTCTTTCAGACATCTAATCAATATTTTCTTAAAAGTATTAATTGGTAATTCTCGAATAGATTTTTAAATAATTTTTTAATAAATTTTTTATTACATTTTTTATTAAATTTAAATTTTTATTAAATATTTTTATTATCATTGCGTGACAACATTTTCTATAACGCTACCATTAGACAAAAGGCGTGTAACTTCCTAAATTTAAAACAAACTTACTAAATCTAAAAAAAAACCGCTCAGAATGCTGCGCGGGCGCAGGCCATATCTGATTCAATTAACAAATAGGAACTATAATGATCGATAATCAAGAAAAAGCAGATTCTACGATTCCTTCGATATTCTACTTTATTCTATCACACTAAAGTTCATTTTTAAGTCACCATCATTGTCTCAGCCAGCTTGTTTGCAATGTGAAATCGCAGGAAGTCAGTAAGGTGCGATAAGGCTTCCAAGATGTGTCAGAACATCGATTGATTGTAATCTCTTAAACAACAGGGAAGGCTGTTCTTTCTCTTTGGATAAACACGACTCAGGTTTTGTGTTATAACTATATACAACTAGCTGATCCGGCGAACTTTGTTTCAACCGTTCAGTTTATATATATTTTGTTTTTTATGATATTGGAAGGCAAACACGCAGACGGATTTCCTGATGGTAAGAAATTTACGCCACCTAGAGACACCAAAGGTGGTAATGGTGCGTTGCCAACCTGTAGCCGGGATGTTAGGCCTTGAGCAAAAGTAAGTTTACCGGCTATATTACCCTCCGAACCGGAACATGTCATGACGTTATGGCGGCAGGAATAGGTAAGGCGGTGGTACCAATCCGGGTGAGTCGCTGCGAAACTCTACTACCTAGTCAGTCACGGT
>NJDD01000437.1:116429-134603 GCA_002245505.1 Calephelis nemesis
CGCCTTTGCTCGCCTTTACGAGCTGCCTGGCAGAAAGGCATATGGTTTATTCTTCAAAGGAGCCCGGACCAACACGGGGGATGATAAGGAAATTAAACTGCTTTCTTTACGTTTAGGATAGCGAACAAGATAACGAATCTCCTGACGGTAAGAGATAATCGCTGTGACAACATGGCCGTAATTTGCACGTCCATATCTTATTGTCGTGATATTAAGCCATGTTTACAAGTCTATCGGCTGACCCATTCTTCAGCATGGAAAACGACAATGGTGAGCACTGACGGTATAACGGAAGGCAAGGAAATCGCTGAAGAAAGCTACAACATGGTACTCTAAACCTAAAAACTTATCCATGTTTTATTGAAAGAGTGGAAGAAAAAATTTAGTCTCAATATTATTATTGTATAACAATAAACATAACATTAAATTATAATCAACTAGCAGTTTCACGCAGCTTCGCCTGCGTAACTTGGCTTCTGCTGCACCGATTTTGATGAAACAAAGCCTATGTCGCTCAGGGATAATGTAGCATTCTAAGAATTTTTGAAATCGTCAAGTAGTTTCGGAGCCTATTATTTCAAACAAACAAAAAATCAAACATTTCCTCTTTATAATATTAGTATAGATTGGTCATTGTTACTCTATTTTAGTAACTAATAAGCACGTAATAAAACTTCCCGAATTAGAGGATAATAGCTTGTTTTGCGAACACTATATTTTATAAATACCTAACCGACCCGGCAAACAACAGTTCATGTGGGAAAAATGAAAGTGTTATTTTCCCTTCTTCTGATCATATCCTGACAATAAATAACACAACTAAAAAGGAAATTAGAGAAATTAGTCCATCTATACAGGCATATTGCGATGACCAGGGGAAATGGGGATTCGTTTGTATAAATAACAAAAATAGTATCTGGTAGCTATAGCATATTATATTCCCATATCCCCGAAGAGGTCGGCAGACAGGGCACCTACTACTAGCCGAAGATACTAAGTCCCACAATGGAATAGGTGGCAAGCCTAACGCCAACCGGGTACATATCCAATCCCGAACAACTTTTTGTTTCATTAGAAAATTAGAAATACCAAATTTTCTTTTTGTGGCCCTGGGAATCACCCCGGCACCTCATGCAGTCAAGTCCAACACCAGGACCGCTAGACCACAGAGGCAATAACATCATTTGTGCGATATTAATTCTTCAACTTAAATCAGAGTTTTGTAAAAAGTATGATATATTATGTGAAGATGTTTCAAGAAGCGACATCAGTATATACAAAGTAACAAATGATAAACGTCAACATCGCAGACGGGGAAAGCTAAACACTGGTTGTATTGAGGAAGATTAAGCTCCAACAAATACTGAGCTCTTCCTTGGCAGACTCATGTTACCACACTATGTTTCTATATCTTTCACTTTTTTGTCCTTTATTTGACCGCCTCGTTGGTCGAGTGACTAGCGTACACGCCTAACTACATTGAGCAACCGAGAGGCTCGTCTTCGATTCCCGACAGGGGCAGGCATTTGTGTGATGAACATTTATATGCCTGCATTTTCCGGGTTTGTGTGTTTATTAAATTTATTCTGGTATCTTATTTAAGTATGCCTATGTATTAGTATCGTTGACTAACACCCATAGCACAACCACATAATTTGCTTTCTTTGGTTAGGTTCAATTTGTGTAACTTGTCCAGGGATATTTATTTATTTGAGTTGGTTATGTTAAGGATTAGGTTAGATTTCTAGTTTTATTTAAATGATCTGTGGTAAGTTTTAGTCTGTCAACAAATGTTTTCTTTCTTTCAAATGTTAAAAAATTGAACATTATTTTTAATATTATGGAGCGTCCATTAATTAAGTTGTTCTAGGGGGAGGGGTCGAGCCAAATCTTATTTTGTGAAATGGTAGTCTTAGCTAACATCACGTAATTTTCTTCTACAGAGAAAATTAATAATGAATCAAGTTGTTCACTAAAATATTGCCAAATCATACAGAATAATTTTTAACGAGGCGTTAACGCACTTAACTACAATTATAGTCTACTTTCTTAAAACCTAGTCATAACTAGGTAGTCTTGTAGTTTAAATTTAATATTTTTTTATGATATTGGTAGGCAAACAAGCAGACGGATTTCGTGATGGTAAGAAATTCACGTCGCCTTGAGACACCAAAGGTGGTAACGGTGCGTTGCCAACCTGAGGCCGGGGTGTAAGGTCTCGAGCAAATATAAGTTTACCGGCTACTTTACCCTCCGAACCGGAAAACGTAATGACGTTATGGCGGCAGGAATAGGTAAGGCCGTGGTACCACTCCGGTTGAGTCGCTGCGAAACTCTACCACCTAGTCAGATGTCACGGTGTTAGTGATGGTAAGCCTATGCTCGCCTTTTACTAGCTGCCTGGCAGGAAGGCAGATGTTCTATTCTGCAAAAAAGCCCGGACCCACACGTGGGACGGACCACACAATAATCCCCGATAAAAATGATCTGTTCTATGGCTAAGAACTATCTTGAACACTACAATTCCATCATTCCTCAATTCATCATTCATCTTTCCTCCCCTTCAGGAGTTATGATGCCAGAATAAAAAAAAACTTTCTTCACGTGGATCATACATGTGGTATTTGTGCGCTTTGACACTATTAAAACTACCACTGGATACGAATTACGAATCGTGTCCATACATAAAGTCATACAAAGATAGTCAAACTTATAATCTCCCCTCTTTTTCCGCCGGGAGTTTAAAAATTAACCAAAACTTTATTTTCTCAGAATAAATCGAAGCCTCTTACACTACTAACATATTTTGGAAAAATACCACAGTCTGAGGATGGGAGAGGAGATCCAGCTTTTTTCCTACGATATCTCACCAGGGAAAAAATCCTTACATAACTAATGAACGCACTTTGATTATAATGATGAAAGTTTACCAAGTGGCGATGGGTGAAACTGTCACAAGTATTAAAAAAATTCACGTCCCCTAGAGACACCAAACACGCCAATGATAAGTAGCTAACCAAAGGCTGGGATGGTAAGCTTAAGCTTCTAACTTGAAAAAGTTTACTGACGACCCTACCCAAAATTTGAGCAAAACAATAGAGAGCACTAACATTATGGCGGCAAGGAGGTGGTTCCAAGCGAGATCTGGAAAGTATATACGTACACATAGCATCAGAGACATACCCTTACTTTTGGGCGTACGTCAAACTTTTCGAATAGTACAGGGGTCGGATATCTACGACGCTGTGTGTACTGTTAGAAAAGAAATTTCAACCTTGACCTGTATTTTCTTATGTATGAGCGTTCAATCTCATCGCCAAGATCGCTTGGCAGCAAGTCCACAAGTCCACCAATCATATAACCAGGTCACAAACTCATCAAAGCCACATGGCGCTACGACCACCGATAGCGTTGCCAGGCATCCGGATAAAGCCGGACACAGTCAGGATTTTTGGTTGCATGTCCGGCCAAATTAGAGCGTGTCCCGCCTGTCCGGTTTTTTACATTTCATGAACGACGATTTGGCATTCGATTTTATTTTTTATTTCAATAGAAGTTACCAAGATGTATGATAATAAAAAAAAGCTTGTTTTTACATACATATTTTTTGTTGTTCTACCTAATGCTGAGACAAAATCCTCAATAATGTAGGCTTTTCTAACCAAATGTCCGGCCAAACTGGCTGGGTTGTCCGGCTTTTAGCTTTGGCGACCTGGCAACCCTAACCACGGATCATGTATTGGACGTATTCAATGAATAAATTCATAAAGTACGAGCAGCGTTGCGAGACGGATCGATAGCTATGCTTGTATTATGTTGATGCTTTATATGATATAAAGCATCTTCACGCCCTTATCCCCGAAGAGGTAGGCAGAGGCACAACTAGGGCACCCACGACTAGCCGTTGACACTAAGTCCCACAATGTGCTAGGTGCAAGCCTATCGCCAACCAGGCACACATCCAATCTAGAGTAACATTTTTTTAATTAGAAAATTAGAAAAACCGCATTTTCTTTTTGTTGCCCGACCCGGGATTCGAACCCGGGACCTCATGCAGTCAAGCCTAACAACTGAACCGCTAGACCACAGAGGCGATCAATTTTGGTTGATTTGGCGATTTTGGTGCTAACCAAATAAAATCGGATAAATAGAAATTAGATAATTTAGCTTCAAAGAATACTACTGTTACTAGAATTGAATACAAACCGAGTACATGTGAAACAAACATTCAAAACATCTGGAAATGGAAAAATCAATTTACAAAGTTAGAAAGTTCGAGAAACACAATATGGTATATATTGTGAACGTATATACAGTTGTTCAAATACACGCGCAATTAAGACATTGTATTCAAATACCTTAATCACGCTCTTACATGCGTAAACTATTTGGACAAATAACAATCACCCCAAAAATCAATTAGTCGTTTCAACAATATGAACAGAAAATATCTAGAGTCTAGAGCAGAGGTTCTCAAACTTCACGTAACGCCTACTTTCAAAATTATTAAATTAAAAATTTAAAAAAACCCCGACACAAAAACTAAATTTCCCTTTAAAAAGTTAACAATTCGGTTAATCTTTCACCCCCCACAACTTTTAAACGGCTCAACGGATTTCCATTAAACAATCGTCGCACATAAGTGACCTTTAATACAAAAAAAAAAAAACAAAATTGAAATCACTGCATCCGTTCGGGAGTTATGATGCCACAGACAGAGAGACAAGCCAAACTTTTAACATATCTCTTTTTGCGTCGGGTGTTAAAAATAAGCAATATAGTAGAGCACCCCTCCCCGTTTTTTCCCTAGTCAAAAACCTCAATAATAATAAATTTGTCACGCCAGAAGTGCAATAAAAACAAGTTTTTCGGGTTTCCTAACCGCCCCTTTCCTAGATTACCCAGCAGAACAGTAAAACCATTTTTTCAGGTTTTCTTACAGCTCCCTCTCCAGGCTTCCAGCGCCCACAAGAAGGCGTTATCGCCCACTTTGGGAAAGGCTGGTCTAGACTATAAATACTAATGTACCCCTAGCACGAAGTGCTTGCGTTTTTGAAGTATCGATTCGAAAGCAAATCACGATATTTTTGTTACAACACTATCAGCTCATCCCGGCTTCGCACGGATGGACTTTAAATTTTAAATATTTTGGGATAAACGGAAAGTAATATTTTATAGAAACTTTGTTTTCCTATGACATCTCTATGTGTACCCACTTCTTCCACACTATGTCCCTATCCGTTGCCCGTTTTAGTAGGAATCCCTACTTTTTACTAGTGATAAATATTGACTACATGTTACTCAAAGTTACTTGTTACTAATGTTTTCCAATCTTGAAAGAATTTCTGAAATCGATATACGTAGTAGCTTAAAGTGTATTCATTGCAAACACACAACATTTTTTTTCTTTTTACTAATATAAATAGCAGACGGCTATTCAGATAATGAAAACTAAATAACATAATTATTCAAATATTGACACCAAAGATGGTTATGGGGCGTTGCCGATCTGTGGAAAACTCCAATATCTTTTGTCACTGATTTACACTATTGATGATACTTGATCTATAACTATAAACTATAGACGCCGCCATATTACGGCTGCTCTGACGTCACCGTCACGCGACAGGCGACACACAGAACAAAATTTTTTTTTTTATGATATTGGAAGGCAAACACGCAGACGGATTTTCTGATGGTAAGAAATTTCCGCCACCTAGAGACACCAAAGGTGGTAATGGTGCGTTGCCGACCTGAGGCCGGGATGTTAGGCCTCGAGCAAAACTAAGTTTACCGGCTACCTTACCCTCCAAACCGGAACACGTCAACGGCAAGCATTGGACGTTATGATGAAAGGAATAGGTAAGGCAGTGGTACCAATCCGGGCGAGTCGCTGCGTAACTCTACCACCTAGTCAAATGTCACGGTGCTAGTGTCGGTAAGCCTATGCTCGCCTTTTAAGAGCTGCCTGGCAGGAAGGCAGATGGTCTATTCTGCAAAGGAGCCCGGACCAACACCAACACGATGTTATAAAAGTTTCACTTTAAAAGCTCGATTACCCGTGAACAAAGGGTATTTTTATTTCCTGATCTATCACTGATAGGTGATAACACTTTAACCGACTACGCAACAGAAGTAATGATTGTTTATTATTACATAAGCGTTTATCTGAGGTGTGGTTTCTAGAGTCACGAGAACGCCGCTTGATTGTAGTATTTTTACTTTCAACTAGTTTTTACCCGCAACTTCACCCACTTACTTCGAATTATCTAATAGGAACTGAATTCGAATAAACTGACAGTTACGTATTCTTTTTTTTTCATAAACCTTTTCCTACCAATAAGTAAACAACAACAAACAAACCGCCTTACCTATTCCTGCTGCCATAATGTCCAATACTTGGCGTTGACGAGTTCTGGTTCGGAGGGCAAGGTAGCCGGTAAACATACTTTTGCTCGAGGCCTAACATCCTGGCCTTAGGTTGGCAACGTACTATTACCACCTTTTGAAGCGGCGTGAATTTCTTACAATCAGGAAATCCGTCTGCTTGTTTGCCTTCCATTATCATAAAAAAAAGAAAAATTAGTCAATGCGTTCACGAGTGATGCGTTGATCAAGGGGGTTCAATTTTAATTTAGTGCCCGACCTATACTAGTTCTTCAACAGAAACCGAAACCAAAACCGAAATTTCGGTTTGGGTCGCAACCAACCTAAACATGTTACAAAATTCAATTGTTACTGGTGTACTTATTCATATTTTTTTTCTTTATAAATCATACCTACAGCCATATACATAGCTAATAACTAGTAGTGTGAGATATAAAAAGACTCAATAAAGTATAGAAGTATATATGTAAAGGTATATTGAATAAACTAAATTAATACATAGGTGAGTAGCATTTGGCGGCGGAATTTGCCGAGAAATGCACAGTAATTTACGAACACCGGAGTTTCGAAGAGGCAGAAAGTTTATGACATAATTTGGTCAAAACCGAAACTAAAGCCGAAACCGAAACTGAAGCTTTCAGTCAGTCACTGTTTTTTTATATCATATATATAGATCGATAGACATAAAGTATATACTGCGTTGTTTGGTACCTTTTAATAGAAGTGTTTTGAGCAAAATAATATGTCTGTCATTCCCAGTCCAACTTAGTAACAATGTGATTTGGCTAAACAATAAAATATGACGCAACACATGTGAATATGTAAATATTTTACGTAAATTCAATTCTTACCTACATTGAGTGTTATCTATACACATTTAACTAAATACCTTGCCCACGTAACAATAAGCCAGTACTTAGTAGATAACAAACTCCTCTCGTAGAAGATAACAAACAAAAACCGTATCTATCTTCACGCCCATATCCATGAAGAGGTAGGCAGAAGCACAACCAGGACACCTACGACTAGCCGAAGACACTAAGTGATAGGTGGCAAGCCTATCACCAACCGGGCAATTTTATTTGTAGAAGAAGAGAAGAAGAAATCTAAGTTTATTTTATTATTTATAAGTAGGTATCTACTTATAAGTTATAGATTATGATGATAGGACACCTTCTTTCGTCTGGAAAGTATACTGAATACTAAAAAAACACATATGAGTTGACCAACCCTGGAATCGAACCCAAAACCTCATATCAGTCAAAGCCAACACTGATGGGATAAAAAAACATACAAACATGCATTACGAACTCAAGTTAATCAAATTTCTCCCGTGTTGGTCCGGGCTCCTTTGTAGAATAGACCATCTGCCTTCCTGTGCCAGGCAGCTCGTAAAAGGCGAGCATAGGCTTGCCGTCACTAACACCGTGACATCTGACTAGGTGGTAGAGTTTCGCAGCGACTCACCCGGATTGGTACTACCGCCTTACCTATTCCTGCCGCCATAACGTCATGACGTGTTCCGGTTCGGAGGGTAAGGTAGCCGGTAAACTTACTTTTGCTCGAGGCCTAACATCGGGATGTTAGGCCTCTTGTGGTTGGCAACGCACCATTACCACCTTTGGTGTCTCTAGGCGGCGGGAATCCGCCTGCTTGTTTGCCTTCCAATGTCATAAAAAAAAATCTTTATTCGAAAAAAATTCTTTATTCGGTGGCTACGAAACTCAAAAAGCTCAAAGGCCGTTCTTAGATGCAATTGCTCCATCTAGAACACCGAAGAACCCAAGTGGATATGTCATCTACCAGGAGTAAAATGTGGATGAAATACATCTCAAAGACTAGGAATCCCTAAGCAATTGACAGTTCATCGACTGGCACTCATAACTGACCACACCCCTCGTATAAGCTTATGTAACTGTGTGTATGTATTGACGTAGACGCATGACGCGCGAGACCAGAAGATGGTCGGTTTATTCCATAACTAGCGTCCCGACCCGGCTTTGCACGGTTATGAAATGTTCATATAAACCTTCCTCTTCAGTTACTTTATCTATTAAAATAACCGCATCAAAGTTGCGTAGTTTTAAAGAATTAAGCATACAAAGGGACATAGGGACAGAGGAAGCGGCTATGTTTTATATTATGTAGTGACTCCTATAAATAATAAATACATAAATAAATTAATATCTCTTGAATAAACCGACACCAATTCACCACACAAACGCCTGCCCCCGTCGGAAATCGAACCCGACCCTCGCAGATGGTCGGTGGTGTAAGCGTATACCCTAGCCGCTCGACTAAAAAGGCAGTCAATAAATATTCTGTTCGGGCTATAATATTCGGGCTCAAATTCTGTTCACCTAAAACAGAATTTGAGCCCGATATTTTCATTTTTAACTAACGAATGCTTTAACAATTTGAGTTACTGAAGAATCAAATCTTGTGGTGGAGTTTTTCATTGCCTTTTCATCGATTACTAGTTACTTACGATCCACATCAATTTTTTTTAAACACAGAAAAAAAACTTAAGAAAATATAAACCTACTGAAATTTGTGTATACTGAAACTGAGATTTTGGTGCATCCACAACCACCACAATCAGCGTAATTCACTTACGTATTTCAAGTCTATCCGGCAACTTTGTGGGTAATTTCAATACGCTTGTGGCAACACTGAAACATAATACATCCTTGAATCGCGGTCACATGTACTGGTAGATACAAAAGTGCATGCAGAGTATTTCGTATAAGCTGTGCGTAAAATTAAATTGACTTTTCTGACTGACAGTACCTACATGTTAATGAGAATAAATCAATTTTAAAAACGGGAACGCAGACAAGTCATTAACATTTTACTACTGTCCTAATGCTCTATTTTCTTCATAATCATACTAATATTAGAGGAAAACTTTGTTTGTTTGTTTGGTTGTAATGAATAGGCTCAAAAACTAATGGACCTATTTTAAAAATTCTTTCACCATTCGAAAGCTACATTATCCACGAGTGACATATGCTTTGTTTCATCCAAATCGGTATAGTAGAAGCCAAGTTACGCAGGCGAAGCTGCGTGAAACTGCTAGTGTTCTAATAATTACATTGTTTTCGTCGACGTTTGTTCCTTCGTAGTACTACACTAATTGTAGAGTTATTTATATAAGTATTTACATAGATAAATAAGTATTTTCACGCCCATATTTTCGAAGGGGTAGGCAGATTCACAACTAGGGCACCATTGACCACCCGAAGACACTAATGCCCGATTTCACCAAGAGCCCCCTATACTTTAGGGGACCTTTTAACGTTACTTATGGGACTGTTTCCATATAAAACAGTCCCCTAAAACACGTTAAAAGGTCCCCTAAATATAGGGGCTCTTGGTGAAATCGGGCATAAGTCCCACAATGTAATAAGTGGCAAGCCTAACGCCAACTGGGCACATATCTAATCCCGAGCAACATTTTATTTGATTAGAAATTTTAAACATTTACTTTTTGTTGCCCGACCCGGGAATAGAACCAGGGACCTCATGAAGTCAAGTCCAACACCTGGACCGTCAGACCACAAAAGCGATCCGTGTTGGTCCGGGCTCCATTGTAGAATAGACCATTTGCCTATCTGTGCCAGGCAGCTCGCAAGAAGCGAGTATAGGCTTGCCGTCACTAACACTGTGACATCTGACTGGGTGGTAGAGTTTCGCAGCGACTCACCCGGATTGGCACCACCGCCTTTAACCTATTCCTGACGCCATAACGTCATGACGTGTTCCGGTTCGGAGGGTAAGGTAGCCGGTTACCTTACTTTTGCTCAAGGCCTAACATCCCGGCCTCTGGTTGGCAACGCACCATTACCACCTTTGGTGTTTCTAGTTGGCGAGAATTTCTCAAGTTTGCCTTCCAATGTTATAAAAAATTATATATTCAGCTTTAAGAACGCGCTCCTCTGCTCCCTATTTTATTTTTCTATGAGATATAACCAATTATACGTAGGTACTATTAGCCTTTCTAAGGCTAATATCAAAAGTATGGCCACCTTTAGTTTATTTTGCTGCTTTGTGGCCCTTGCCTGATAAAAGGTTGCCAACCGCTGTTCTAGGGCTTCTAAAATGAGAGTGCATTGGACATAATGGATGACATTTGGCTCCCAACGTTTGATTTAAGTGCCAGACCTTACAGAATTTAAGGATAAAAGTTTCTCAGTTATTCACTTTGTATTGGAATAATGGAAAATTTGTATTATCGCCATTGGCAACTATTGTATAATCGTATAGCAAAAGTTTGATAAAACGGATTTCGACCTCTAGAGAAACTATCCGGTTGATGTAAAACGTTTTCAATACTAGGTACAAAGTTTCCAAACTTTGTACTAGCTCTATCATTCCTTCTCGAGTTGGAAACATGTGCTGAAAAACTTTCCACTTTTATAAAACGACGACGTCTTGTTCATAGATTTCGGACCACCAGTTTTATCTAATACACAAAATACGGAATGTTGCGGAAATACCAGTTAGTGGTGCCTTATTAAAATACATATTTTTGTAGGTGAATAAATGTCTGACCGGTTGAGGTACACTCCAGATATCTGCTAAAGCCACAACGATGAATCAAAGCAAGCAAGAACCCAAACGCTCGTACTTTTCTACTCATTAACACTTCAAACTTTAAAAATTAGGAGGGATTTTAATTCGCCTACATTCTGTTTTTTTGCATGTTTGTAACTTCATTACTTGCTCAATAGGAAATGTATTTTGATATAGTTCTTTTATAAAAAAGGTCATGATTCAGGCATAAAATTACATTTATTACAAACTAGCTGTTCCCGCGAACTTCGTTCCGCCCGTTCAGTTTGTATGGGAAAAATTAAAATGTTGTTTTTCCCAGTTTCCTCACAATTGAACAGAATAAAAAGTATCCTATGTCCTTCTTCCGTTTCTAAGCTACCTCCCCACCAATTTGCAGCCTAATCGGTTCAGCTGTTCTTGAGTTATAAATAGTGTAACTAACACCATTTTCTTTTATATATATAGATTTGATCAAGATCGGAAAAGTGGTTTTTGTTTTATACTTGACTTCTTACCTCGAAAACGTTATAATGATATACCAATACGTTACTTTGAAGTTTTATTGCGCTTGAATTATGTAAAAGATAAAAGTCTGGAATTTAATGGATCTAGAGCATTTTCTTCGAATAAACAGGAAGGTAAAGTAACCTTAACAAACTATAGATTATTGCGGATAATCCAGCTAGTGTTATATTGCAATATGTGTACCTGTCTTTTAAACCAAACTCTGACCGGTTGAGGCACGCCCCAGTTGGCATCGTCACAGTCATTACTTCGTAAGTATCTTTTTGGACGAATATAATTTTATACACACATGTATATATATATATATATAGCGTCAAAACCTTATAGACACATATATATAAATTATTAATTATGATGTTATTGAGTAATTAAAAATTGTTAATTCCCCGTGTTGGTCCGAGCTTCTTTGCAGAACAGATCGTCTGCCTTCCTGCCAGGCAGCTCGTAAAAGGCGAGCATAGGCTTACCGCTAGCACCGTGACATCTAACTAGGTGAGAGTTTCGCAGCGACTCATCTGGATTGGTGCCTCCGCCTTACCTTTCCCTGCCACCATAAGGTCATTACATGTTTCGGTTTGGAGGGTAAGGTAGCCGGTAAACTTACTTTTGCTCGAGGCCTAACATCCCGGCCTCAGGTTGGCAACGCACCATTACCACCTTAAGTGTCTCTAGGCGGCGTGAATTTCTTACCATCAGGAAAAAGGAAAAAGGAATATAAAAAAATTTAGTTTAAAATCTATTGGTTTCAAAATTGGATGTGGTTGCTTATTTATATTTAGATTTTCCAAATATTGTATATCATAGTAGTTGGAGAATCTTCACCTTCTGACCGAAATACTCGACCCGCGAAGTGAATGATGTCTTCATGTCACTGATGTATAGTGACGTTTATGAGCTATTCATTCAACTGGCTTAAAGCTTATTTTGAACTCGCCTCGCCCTGTGCCTTTAGGATTCGTTTTAAAATAGTTGCACGATCTATTTACGGTTTTTGAAGTGAAACTTCTTTATCGGGGTTGGAAAAAAATTTAGTATATCATTTTTCGTTACGCGTCACATTTTTCCGTTACGCGCCATCTTTGTTCTTATCCCTACCACGCGTGATTCGAAGTATACTTTCTCCAGCGGAGTAGGGATTGGCAATAAACTTTATTGAACCAATTTCTGTAAAGTTGCATATAGTAAATTATTTTTTGAAATATAACGTCATAAAGAAGTTTCACTTCTTCACTTCTTACGAGTGTAAGCTTGTACACGCACACATTTTTTTATAGAGTTATATCGAAAGTCGACGCCTATAGACAGTTGATCTTTTATACCAAGCTTCTCCCCAATTTCCGTAGGGTTTATGAACGAGTGAAGAACCCTCAAAAAATTTAGGTTGTACCTACAGTAATTATGCATGCATTTTTGTATCAAATTGTATAGTTTGATTTCCAACGTCGACAGTTGGTAAAATTCTGCTATTAATTTAATAGTAAATCACTTAGGTATATTTAATTATACATTTTATCTTTTTTACTGCCTAACGCTTATTCAAACTTTAATTATTCAAACCTATTGCAATTTTTAAGTTTAAAGATGAAGACATTTAATATTCACATTCAATACTAACATTTCACACATAAATATGTGATGCTGTTTGTGTTTCGCATTTATAAATAACATTTTCGCACGCTTATAAAAATTAAAGATGGTATCATTATTTCGAATCTGTACCGAGTTAAAGCTGAAAAGTTGTTTTATTTGTTTGTACGCACGTACCTCTCAAACTACCACCCATTTCATACAATTTAAAAGAAGTAAAACTACAAAACCGACCTCAATTTCATTATTATATCGTCAAGTAAACAATTAAATATAAATTAATTTGGTTCCCCGTGTTGGTCCGGGCTCCTTTGTAGAATAGACCATCTGCCTTTCTGTTCCTGGCAGCTCGTAAAAGGCGACCATAGGCTTACCGTCACCAGCACCGTGACATCTAACTAGGTGTTAGAGTTTCGCAGCGACTCACCTGGATTGGTACCGCCGCCTTACCTTTTCCTGCCACCATAACGTCATTACATGTTTCGGTTTGGAGGGTAAGGTAGCCGGTAAACTTACTTTTGCTCAAGGCCTAACATCCCGGCCTCTGGTTGGCAACGCACCGTTACCACCTTTGGTGTCTCTAGGCGGCGTGAATTTCTTACTATCAGGAAATCTGTCTGCCTGTTTGCCTTCCAGTGTTATAAAAAAAAGTGTAACTCCAAAAAATTAATAAAACTGCAAAAAAAAACGACTTCGATTTCAATAATGAAGTCATCTAGATATACAAAAACCCCTTGAACTATTATCTAAAATCATCATCGAAGATTTAGACCGGGCAAAAAGATGACCTCGAAAGACCCTTTAAAAACAAAAAAAAAATTAAATCGGTGCAAAAATGACGGCAAATCGATCAACATACTCAAAAAAATATAGGTGTCGAACATATAGCCTCCTCCTTTTTCAAGTCTGTTAAAAAATCTGTATGTGTTGTCATACAATTGATATTAGACCACCTCTGAAACACGGGAACCGCGAAAGAAATATAGGTACAAACGATTGGTCAAAATACCTAGGGTCTAATTAAGGGTATTTTTTAAAAGTTGCTTGAAAATCACCTTACAATAATTATTAAAATTCTTGAAGAAGTTAATTGGTGAGACGTCTACGACTTTCAGTATGATCACGGATGAAACATTGAGAAACAGGTAGTTATTATTTCAGGAATTGCATGCCTTGAGTATCGACGACTAAATAACTATTGGCATAAATTAAGTAGACTAGCAGTGTCGTTATTTTTGCTTTTAATGCCTGCTACGATAATACGGGGAATCCCTGGTAGGTGTCTAGGTCATTGATTATATATCTACAGATATAAATACAAATTAATATTTATATCACAACATTGATACCTGAAACGGTTCTGGTGATTAGTGTATGTGATTCTAAGATCGATGTCTGGATTGGAACTCAGCCGTTCCCCAAAAAGATCTTACAAAAGGAACTCAGCGGACTTTTAAAATGTTCATTTCTTTTAAGGTACATATTACTTACAAGTCATTTTTAGCTACTTTTCAGAAGAGAAAAAAACCGATGTTAATGGTATACAGGCTGTACATGAAGAAGATGATCTCGATATAGATACGACTAAGCAAACTTAGCTTTTGGTAATTTGAAAGGTTTTCTTTGGTGCATTACGATTGGACGAAATTTATTTATTTATTTAAACTTTATTGTACACAAATAAAAATTGTGAGTACAAAAGGCGAACTTAATGCTAAATGCATTCTCACCCAGTCAACCTTTGGGCTAACAGAGATCAAGTACCTACATACCGAATAACCAAAACAGAATAATACAAATAAATTTGAATTTTAATACACATATAAAAAAAATACAGTAATATATAACTACATAGCATATTATATAAATTAAGAATAGGATAATTATAGATACAATGCATAAACATAAATAATATAAATAAAGTAGACAGCAAACAAAACAAGAAATTATGCGTCTTTCGAATTTCTAGCGAATAGGTCACTACTCAAAACCGTCGTAAAACGGTTTACTTGATGAAAGAACTTAAACTACGCTGACGGTGGTAATTTGCTGCGCAGTGCGCACTCATTGAACTAATATTTACCGCCTCGTTGGTCGAGTGGCTAGCGTACACGCCTAACTACACCGATCAACCGCGAGGCTCGGGTTCGATTCCCGACGGGGGCAGGCATTTGTGTGATGAACATTTAGATGTCTGTATTTCCGGGTCTGGGTGTTTATTAAATTTATTCTGGTATCTATTTAAGTATTTCTATGTATTAGTATCGTTGACTAACACCCATAACACAAGCATATAATTTGCTTACTTTGGGGTTAGATTCAATTTGTGTTACTTGTCCAAGAATATTTATTACTTATTATTATTATTATTATAGTTATCGCTATCTTCTTTCATCGATAGTTATATGAAGAAACACATATTGTGCGCAACATTAAAGATGTTTAATCTTTTCCTCGAAAAACGTTGATTAAAATCTTTACAAATTAGACATGTCCGGACTAATCTGACATGTCTAAAATGTTCCATTTCTTTTGTTTTCATTTGATTTGATAAAGATTTCAAGCATCTATAATAAGTGTAGTTTGTGCGCAGCAGAATCACTAACATTATGTAATTTATCTTTATATATCCTATAATTGAGTGTGTATGTCACTGAACTCCTTCTAGACGACTGGACCGATGTCAATGAAACTTTTTGTATGTGTTCTAGGGAATTCGAGAATGGTTTAGATTCACAATTTGGTCCACTGGAAAATGTTTTTTTAAATTAATTTTTTAATAATAAGTAGTTGTTGATTTTAGAATGTTTCACATCGGATCCGACAGACTGCGCTACTGTCTAAGCATTAATGTCAAGCGATACGAAGTTTGCTGGGCCAGCTAGCAATATATAAAAATTAATCCCCATTTCGGTCATCGCATTACGCCTGAACGGATGGGTCGTTTATGTTAATCCTTTTTTATTGTGCTGTTGTTATTGTTAGAAGAAAATTCTTGTGAAGAGAAAAACCGGGAGCGTTACAGGGAAACTAGGAAAACAAACGGCTAACTTTTCCTATACAAATTTGTAGTAGGTGGTAATATCAAACGATACGAAGTTCTTCGGGCCGGCTAGTTTTTATATAAATTTTATTGGTGTTATAACTACAGGTTGATTAAATATTTGTTAGTACGGAGTCATCGTAATACACGAATTAGTAACGATAATAAATACACAACACTACTATCTGAACGCACGGAAATGACGTTGAAACGGTAATATTTGAAAAAAGTAAAAGTATGCAATAGTAATGGCCGCCATAAACGTACACAAAGGTCGGTAGCCGGTGATTATTACAACTGTACACGTGGAGAGGCAGCAGACAGCCGGCGTCATAAACATACAAATTATGTTTGTATGATGTAATACCACCTTCAAGGCCGTCTTGGCAGAATGCACTGGCCGTATATTAGCCAGGCACTAACATTACAAATGTAAAATCGTGTATGTTTTTACGTATATTCGGTTTTGAGGGTTCCGTTAGAGTTAAATATATTTTTATTTGACGCTTTGTAACTTATCATTAAATTTAACTTTAGAACGAGCAAGTGGCCCTTAGACTTGCACGATTCTGGGTTACATAATAATAAATAATAATAATAAATAATAAATATCCCTCGACAAGTCACACAAATTGAATCTAACCCCAAAGTAAGCAAATTATATGCTTGTGTTATGGGTGTTAGTCAACGATACTATTACATAGAAATACTTAAATAGATACCATAATAAATTTAATAAACACCCAGACCCGGAAATGCAGACATCTAAATGTTCATCACACAAATGCCTGCCCCCGTCGGGAATCGAACCCGAGCCTCGCGATTCGTCGATGCAGCTAGGCGAGTACGTTAGCCACTCGACCAACGAGGCGGTACATAATTAACTCCGAGTTAGCTTCTAACATAGGGTTAAATTTTGTATATAACTGTCAGTTTAATCTATTACTAACTTTAACTCATAAACGTGAAAGCGGCCCTTAATGTAACATAGTAAAGTGAATCAGAAAATTATTGAATGACAAAGAACCATGGAACAGAATCAAATGGATCTCGCATAAAAAAATAATAAAAAACATCAACCGCAAAATCTCGTGAATCCAATAATTGAAAAACTAAAACTAGCTGATAAACAGGCGGATACGATTATTCAACGTCACTAGCAGTTCGGGTGCTTCGTCCGATTTACAACATCCTGTATCCTGCAGGATACCGCCAGTGTTGTCGAATATAAATAGACATTAAACTCAATACTTATCGATAAGTAGTTTATGTTACGTTTTAGTTTTTCTTATTATTCGATTGTAGATCATTTGTTAGTAATTATTGTAAAGAGATAAAAAATAGATGTAGGTACGTCTCTGCCTTGAGAAAGGAGTAAAGCCAATTGTGCAAATCTACCAGCTATAATCTGTCACACAGAGGATCACATTCTGTCAAGCGATCAGGCGTTGGATTTGACTTTATGAGGTACGTACGGGTTCGTTACCCGGAAATGCAAACATCTAAATGTTCATCACACAAATGCCTAGCCCCGTTGGGAATCGAACCCGAGCCTCGCGGTTGGTAGGTGTAGTTAGGCGTGTACGCTAGCCACTCGACCAACAAGGCGGTCAATATGTACACAAAATTGAATAATTACAAGGAAACAGCGGCCATATTAAAACTCAATGGCGCGAAAACTCTGACGATTTTAGTAAATGAGTTCTAATTGCAAATACAGTAACATACGGTGCTAATATTTCCAAAGTACTCGATAATTAATTTCCACCTAATTCCATATCACCTTGAACGTTAAATTAGCGATATTTCGCTAAAGATATGTCACGAGGAAAAACATTTGCGCGTACAATCTCAGCTGCGAATTGACTGCTTATCGCTTACGAGGGTCAAACTGAAAGTTCTTAGAAAATCAAAAACTAAGCATTCTAGCAAGCTATTAGTTTTATTATAACTTTTCAAAATAGCGTCCATTTACATCAATACATCGCTGCATTCGATGAAACCATTGAGAAAAGCACCTTACCCACTCGGCCTTAGGGGTCTCTTCGACGGCGTTTTAAAACGCAGCCACTGCT
>NJDD01000437.1:134713-148363 GCA_002245505.1 Calephelis nemesis
AATTTAAACTTATTTTATTAATATAATGCTTTTAAGTTGCCAGTTCTAAAAACGTTCAGTTTAGCCCTCGTATCAGTCTTCCTGCTATTCTTGTTAGGTCGCTTATTAACACTATCAGTAAACATTGTAATAATACAGTAGAGATAATTTTAGTTCAGTTCATCGTTATTACAATACCTACTATGTTGTTTCTCGATAAAGAAGTTATTTTTAACCGACTTCAAAAAAGGATGAGGTTATCAATTCGTCGCGATATTTTTTTTTTATTATTAAATAACTTTGGCGCAGTAACACTGTAAAAAAAGTGATTGCGATATTTAACTTTACTAACGGGAAATGTGCCCGGTTGGCGATAGGCTTGCCACCTATCACATTGTGGGACTTAGTATCTTCGGCTAGTCGTGGGTGCCCTGGTAGTGCCTCTGCCTACCTCTTCGGGGATATGGGCGTGAAGATTTTTTTAACTTTACTAAATACGATCAAACACCATTGGTCGGATCTTGATCAAATTTATATGAAAGCAAAATGAACCATTAAAATTTAGGTCATTGGTCGAGTAATCTAGAACCAAAGGAACTACAAAAATGGCTGTGACCATATTAAGTGAGCTATATTTTATTAGCGTTTGTACCTAATTAATGCTGTATACAAGAAAAATATAATAATAATAATTATTAACAATAATAAAAATGATTAAAAACTGTCACCGCTGCTCATGGGCATTTGCAACAATAACTAGATGCCAATGAGCTGCCAGTTGCTAAAATTCACAAATATGTTTTAAATTCGAAAAAACTTCAAACCTTCATTACATCTACGTTACGCTAATAAAAGGGTTTTAAAACGTCAATTGTAATAATTGAATTAATTATTATAATTAGATTTAAGTGTTGCAATCGACTGTTAACAAACAACAATGCCTACAATAGTGATAGATATGCATGGTTGTCAACAGTTGATGCAAAGAAAAAGTAATCTAACTTTGATAAAATTAAAAAAAATATATCAACACGCCCATATCCCCGAAGAGGAAGGCAGAGGCATAACCAGGGCACCCACGACTAGCCGAAGACACTAAAATCCCAAAATGTGATAGATAGCAGCCTATATCCAAACGGGCACATATCCAATCCCATGCAAAATTTTTGTTTATTATAAGAAAATTGGAAAAACCAAATTTTCTTTTTATGTCTGACCCGGGAATCGAACCCGGGACTTATAACTTGATTTGAATTTTTTTGGATTGGAATAAATTTGAATTTTTTGAACCGACCCAAGAACTTTTTTTTATTTTCAAAGGTTACCCAACCGGTTTCGCTATACAAGCATCATCGGGGCTACATCATAACAACTTCTGCCCTGATGATGCTTGTATAGCGAAACCGGTTGGATCAACTTTAAAAATAAAAAAAATGTTTTTACTTGTGTTTTAAATAACACTACCGACATAGGCTAACTTTTAGGCTAAGCTCAATTTTTATAATTTTCTAGTATTTAAAGCGTATATTTAAGACATTTATTTATATCTGTTTGAAAGCTTTGGTTTGGCTACGTCATTCGTAGTCCGAGAGAGTACATAAGTGAAAAAATGTCATAATAGTGCCAGGGAAACCGGTTGGCTAATCTTTATAAATAAAAAATAAAAACATATTGTGAAAAGTACAAATGTCTATGAATAAATTGTTTCAAGAATAGAATTCCACCAAGAACCGACGATAAGAAGTGTAGAAACTAAAACACAAGTGTTGGGAAAGTTGGTAGGATCACCCCACGTGCAATGTTAACACCGACTAAATAGATTTGGCTAATTATCAAATATCTTAATATCGTAAACATATTTGATTAAATAAATAAGTACTGGCGAGGCGACGGGCGGACATACAAATTTTAATTATAACACACCAACTACATAGTATAGATATCCATACGAAATAATCTATATAAATGCGAAAGTCTGTCGATCTATTGTTTTTTACGGCTAAAGCACTGCACCAAATTTGATATGCATATAACTAAAGACCTAAGTTCAAACATAGGCTTTTTTCAATAAATATATATTAGCTTGTCCTTTGTAGGTTACAAAGGACAAGACTAGGAGATAAAAGTTTATACGAAAATCGTAACTAGGCTACGCTAACGAAGTCTCGGGCAAACAGCTAGATATAAAAACCGTTTTAGAATATTCTAAATAAACTCAATAGTGGACTAAATTGTTGCCAGAACGTTATTTTCATTTTTTTATTTGATGAGACAACGAACTATAGGGATTTTAAGCCTACAAGTTTACCGAACAGGACCGTACACGTTTACTACCCCCTGGACAGGAACCTGCCACTATCATCATGGCGTCAGGAATAGGTAAGGTGGTGGTTCCCAGTGGTGTTGGTAACAACTCAATAAACCTATTCTGGCCTTTTACAAACTGCCAGACAAAATGACAAAGACATTTTTATTTTGTAAAGTAAATAATCCCTATTTACCCCTGATCGGAGGCTATGATAAACCCTCGTGAGACTAAGTTTCTCGGCTACTTTTCACATCTTAAATGGACCGATTATTATGCAATTTAGTAAGTGGATACACTAAATAACTTGGGCACCTTCCATTGGCAACTTTTTCTACAAAAACAAAACCTCACAAACAACAAATAGTTGATAATTTACGATTATGCTATAACCAGAACCGGTATATAGAATTACCAGCCAAGCTCGATTAAAAACTGGACCGACACGAAGAGAGCCACCAAACTGGCTAAAAAATGCGGGCCAGGATTTGGCAAAGACAATATAAAATCATGAACGCGATTTTAATTCTCGAAATAAAACTAGGAATCATGTTAAGAGAGCTAAAGGTAGAGCAGCAGGATGAACAAGAAGAGCCTAGCAGATGCACGTGGTTGTAGATAAAGAAGTTGGTCTGTGGGTAGAGAAATCACGTTCTTTCGGATTCTCCGGATAAAAATAAAGGCGACAAACGCAAGCCTACCTCCCAACCCGACATTCACAAGACACTACACCGTCACCATGCGTGGAGCGCCTAACGCCAAGCGACGAGCCGCCACTACTCCTCCATCAAGTCCACCCAGTAACCGGAACGCAGCACCAAGTCGAGGTACGGTCTCCCGAAAGACAGCCCTTGTTGCTGGCGTTGTAGGGAACAGTCCAATCCATCTAAATAATGATGTCTGGGGCTGAGCACTTTGCTGGGCCCACCAAGTCCTATGAAGTTGTAAAAACCGCGAGGTTGGCAACACATTAGTCATTCAAACAAAACAAAAGGTAGAGAAGAAACGATTCTACAGTAAGCAATTAATTAACCATAAAACCTCTACAATTAATAAGTATCAAGAGCATCATAGGTACAAATAACTTGAAAACAACAAAACTATAAAAATACTCATTAATAATTAATTTAATTGTCGCTACTAATTAATATTGATTTAATTGTTGGGTAAACAAAAAATATGTATTAATATGTCAATCAAAAAGCACTAGTCAGATGTTGATCAAATCTATACGAGACATCTGGATCATGACTCACCTTAAAAAAAATAATCATCAAAATACATTGATAATTGCAAAAGTAATCACATCCTATTAATATTATAAATGCGAAAGTTTGTATGTATGGATGTATGGATGTATGGATATTTGTTACTCTTTCACGCAAAAACTACAAAGCCGATTACGATGAAATTTGGTATGTAGGTAGCTGAAGACCCAGAATAACATATAGGCTACTTTTTATGACGGAGTTCCCGCGGGATTGGGACTTACGCGGGTGAAACCGCGGGGCGCAGCTAGATTTTTAATTTTACAAAACAAATTTAGAATTTCCTCCGTTTTGGAGAAGAAGAGCGCTGTGCTGAAACTCGTCCGAGTAGGGATCCACTGCCTTATCTATTCCTGTCGCCATAAAGATTGTCATGTTGCGGTTCGGAGGGCAGGGCAGCCGGTAGACTAACACAATATGTCTAACATCCTAACCTCATTATAGCGATGCACGTACTATATATAATATATATAGTACGTGTATCGCTATATATTATTGTATTGTACTATAGTGTCTATTTTTTATGATTTTAAAAGGCAAACAAGCAGGCGGATTTCCTGTTGGTAAGATATTCAGACCGTCCAGAAACACATAAGGTGAAGGTAAAACACATAATGCGTTGCCAAACTGTCAACGGCAAGCACTAATTATAGCAAGTATCTTCACGCCCATATCCCCGAAGAGGTAGGTAGAGGCACAACCATGGAATAAACGACTAACCGAAGACACTAAGTCCCACAATGTGGTAGATTGTAGCTGATAGTGGCGGCAGGAATCAGTAAGGCGGTAATCCCAATCCGGGCGAGTGGCCGCATCTCTTCCACCTTGTAGGATGTCACGGTATAAGTGACGGTAAGTCTATGCTCGCCTTTTACGAGCTGCCTGGCATGAAGGCTGATGGTCTATTCTGCAAAGGAGCTAAGACTAACACGCTTGTCTCTTACCATTAGGAGGAATTCTTACATAAAAAATCCATAGTTGGTAAAATAATCGCGTAACAAACATACAGACAAATACAGAATAGCTTGCTTTTAGAAGTCGATGAAAAAATAAACAAATACAAAAAGGACACGTGTCCCTGACAATTATTCCGTATCACATGTAGTATCTAAAACAATAAGATAAATGATAACAGTGACAGATAACACGTTTCTTGTTTAATCACGCACCAATCACTGCTCCTCACAAGTTTCGTAATGTTTATGGGAATTTCAACTGATAACGTATTTTATACTAGCTGGATTGGTATGCGCGACTTCGTTTGAGTATAACAGATTTTTATACAATTCTTCATCCGACATTATAGTCTTTTGGGGGTAGATTTTTGGAAAAAAGAAGCCTATGTTGTAACTCGGATATTTTATTATATATAAATAAATATCTCTGGACAAGATACACAAATTGAATCTAACCCCAAAGTAAGCGAATTAAATGCTTGTATTATGTCAACGATACCAATATACAGAAATACTTAAATACATACAAAAGTAAATTTAATAAACACCAAGACCCGGGAATGCACACATCTAAATGTTCATCACACAAATGCCTGCCCCGTCAGGAATCGAGCCCGAGCCTTGCGGTTGGTCGGCGTAGTTACGCGTGTATGCTAGCCACTCGATCAAAGAAGCGGTCAACGTATGTATCAAATTTCACCATAATCAATACAGCAGTTCAATAGTGCAAACATTACATGCAGACTTTAACATGATGATATTTATTGTTACCAGGCGAATTCACCCGCGCGGCTTTTAATCCCTCTGACTCTACTTCTATGGACGAAATCTCTGTTCCCTGGTGACTGATGATGATGCCCACAGCTCACTTTTTAAGTTAGCGAAAACATTAAAATAGGTTTAGCAGTTCATCCGTGCTGCGGTTATAAAGAGGCTATAATTAACAAAGTATTATTTAACAAACGTCCTTCTTAGAGCCACTTGCACGTTTCTGGGTTAAGTACTTAACACTGAGTTAGCGTCTAATTAGGATTAAATCATCTTATATTTGACAGTTTAACTCAATATTAAACGTAACCCAGTAATGCGCAAGTGGCCCTTAGAAATAAAATATAATACTTAGTCATTACAGTCGCTGTAACCTTTATACCAAATACATATGTTATGTAAATTCTTTTTACCATTTACATTATAATATAGTTGTTGCCTGCGGCTTCGCCAGCGTTTCCACAGGAACCCGTAGTGCGGTCGGAATTAAAAGTAGCCTATATGTTAATCCAGGTCACAATCTATCTGTGTTCAAATTTCAGACAAATCCGTTCAGCCATTCGCGCGTGAAAGAGTAACAAACACCCATACATACATACTCACAAATTTTCCCATTTATAATATTAGTAGGACTAGCCGATTGATTGTCCGCGACGTCATCAATGCAAAATAGTTATGACTTTCATACAAACTTTCATCCCCATATAGTTCTTGGGGATTGATTTTGAAAAAAATAGCCTATGTTTAGCTTCTTGTTACAAATCAAATTAAAATCGGTTCAGGAGATTAGCCGTTAAACAGCAACAGACAGAAAGATCAATCCACATTTCCCTTAATCACATCATGTGTGAAAGAAAGGACCAATTTGCTATTTTTTGTATGTTGTCAGGAGACGGTTCACATAAAAAAATCAATATTCATAGTTATTATATTCAATTATAGCCTCTTCGGTCTAGCGGTTCGGCGTCGGATTTGTCTTCTTAAGGTCCCGGGTTTTATCCCCGGACAGGGCAACAAAAAAATGAAAATGTGTATTTAAAATTTTCTAATAGAAATAACGTTGCCCGGGATTGAATATGTGCCCGGATGGCGATAGGATTGCCACCTATCACATTATGGAACTTGGTGTTATGGGCTAGTACTTGAGATCTTCGAGGATATGGACGTGAAGTCTTTTTATAGTTACTAAAAATACACCGTCTCCAGTGTCAGTGTCCGTGTTGGTCCAGGCTTCTTTGCAGAATAGACCATCTGCCTTCCTGCCAGGCTGCTCGTAAAATACGAGCATAGGCTTACCGTCACTAACATCCTGACATCTGACTGGGTGGTAGAGTTTCGCAGCGATTCACCCGGATTGGTACCACCGCCTTACCTATTCCTGCCGCCATAACGTCATTACGTGTTTCGGTGCGGAGGGTAAGGTAGCCGGCAAACTTACTTTTGCTCGAGGCCTAACATCCCGGCCTCAGGTTGGCAACGCACTATTACCACCTTTGGTGTCTCTAGGCGGCGTGAAGTTCTTACCATCAGGAAATCCGTCTGCTTGTTTGCCTTCCAATATCACAAAAAAAACCGTTTATTCGCTTAGCTAGTAAAATGTATTTTAATATTTTATACTACTTATCACAAGCAATCCGTCGACACATGTCAGTCGTCTCTGACCCCGCTACCGTACGTTGACATGTCTGCATCGAATATTAATTGAAATTCATTTCTAAGTTTTGTAGACAATCATTCCTAGGCAGGAAATTCGTTCTAGAATCGCTTGAATTAATTTTCATATCTTTGTCGTGTTCCAGTTCCAGTTAAAGTAAACTGTACACTTATTTGCGACATAATAGGTACAAGCATAAAGTAGGCAATGCAACAAAAAAAATAGATTTTATTGAAAGAAAAAAGGTCTTATCCATGACAAGGATTTGATTTAAACTATTTTTATTAGCAAAAAAAACACCGTACCACTAAAACACAGGGGAGATCAAACGTCAGGACTGTTTGGACATAACAACAAAATGTACAAACTTTTACGTGCTTTTACTATATTACAATGCTTTCACCATATGTAACGAAATTATTATTTTTTTGTTTAAAGTAAAGCTCTTAAAATCTAAAAAAAAGTTAAGGATTGCCTTAACATAGCCCTCAAATATTACCAAGGATTCAATAGAAACCTACTAATGGATGTAGGCATTGTATGAATACTATTGCATAATTATAACAAATGACAGGTATCAATCCCGAACAAACTAAAAGTGAAAGCTTTCATATGCTCGTTGGATGTGAATTAATGAACTTATAAAAGTACAGTTCACTGCATAAAATAAAATTTGTACAAAATTAAGTGAAGTTAAAATTATGCGTGTAAATAAAAATGTATACCTAATATTTGGGATTTTTTGATCAAGCTAAGTATTTGCGCTTATTTTTCTTATTTTTCACAGCAATGCACAGCGTGTGTAAATGTAATAGTTAATTACGGATCGCTATGTGTCTCACTGGTGGTAATAAAGAGAAAAATAAAACGCAGAAAAACTGTACACACCGACATTAACATAAATATTCTTATTATTTACGTAAATGAACGATTAAGCTTATAAGCACTTATTTCAAAAAGTAAGTTGTATTTGGATTTCGATTAAATTTAATTGTACTGACCGAAATGTACCTGCTTTTAAACATCGAAAGTATTAACAAAATTGGTTAAGCCACTAAAAAGTTCTGGAGATAGAGATAGCACTCACAAATAGTCGAGTTGCGAACGTTCTCCTATTATACTGTAAACTGAAACTAAACTAAGAAAACTAAAATTTACATACCACTGGACCACAGTGATGTATTTAGGGTACCATCCCGTTTAGAATAAACCTTTCAAGTTAATCGATATAAAGATTATTATTAAATGGGAGCAAAATAGCATAATATTTGCAATATAAAGATATAATATTCTTTCTTCATACAATGCTATTTTTACTGAATAAAAATAATATCTTCACGCCCATATCCCCGAAGGCACGTGCAGAGGCACAACCAGAGCACCCAAGAGTAGCCGAAGACACCAAGTCCTTTACGAAATTAATCTTCGTCAAATTAATCGACATAATGTTTCAACTAGAGTGTAAGTTTTCGTAGCCGAGTGTACCATTCGCAGGTGTGTCCCTGATCTTACGATAAATAAATAGTTTACATTCAATATCAAATACATTATCGCATCAATGCAGATTGTTTCCTGACAGCCCCGGGGTTACAGCGCGAGAGATGAGATCACTATAGGATGCTGTGAACGATTGACGGTTTAGCTTTTACTATTCCTATGGTATCTTACAAATTCTCGTCTCTGTGGTCTTGCGGTCCAAGAGTTAAACTTGTCTGCATGAGGTCCCGGATTCGACTCCAGAATGGGTATTAAATAGAAAATTTGGTTTTCCCAATTTTCTAATAACAAACAAAAATGTTGCTTGGGGTTGGATATGTGCCCGGTTACCTTACCACTTATCACATTGTGGGACTATTAATGTCGTCGGCTAGTCGTGGGTGTCCTGGTTGCACCTCTGCCTACCTCTTCAGGGATAGAGGCGTGAAGGTAAGTACTTACTGACAATTTTTGTTAGTATGAGGTTACAACCAAGTCAGGTTCTCCAGTTATAAAACATTGTCTTAAGGCTTTAAGAATGGTAAAAAAAGGATCTTCACGACCGTAGCCCCGAAGTAGGGAGAGAGAACAATCAGGAGACCAACTGCTGGCCGATGACAGTAAGTCCCACAATGTGATAGGCGGCAAGCAAATCGTTAACAGGACAAATATCTCCACGGCAACGTTGTTTCTAGAAGAAAATTAAAAAAACACGTTTTCTTTTTCCGAACCCGGGACCTCATGAAGTCAAGCCCAACACCAGAACTCTAGACCACAGAGATGTAAGCCTTTGTTGATGAGTTTACCGACTACCATATCATTCAACTTGGACCCCAATTGTAACCAATACAGACATTATAAACGCAAGTTTTAACAAGGACGGTTGATACTAGTTAATAATAAAGTTTTGCGATGTCTCAAATTTTATAACCCTCAATGGAAAAAGAGCTGTAACAAGTTTGACGGGTCTGTGTGTCAAATCATAGGTCCTAAACGAATGGACCGATTTAGAGGCAGTTATTTGGTTGAGAGCTGACATGTAGATCATGGTCTGACATCTAGATGGTTCTTAGCTACAATTTAAGGATAAGATTTTTTCTAAGCCGGGCCTTTATGACACCAATGCTCGCTAAACTCGCTAGGTAGGACAAACAAACAAACAAACTCGCTAGGACAGACCATCTGCCTTCCTGGCAAGCAGCTCGTAAAAGGCGATCAAAGGTTACATGAATCATCCAACAAGACCACTGGTGGTAGAGCCACTTGCCCGGTTAGGGACCCACCGTGCACCGCCTTACCTCTTCCTGTCGCAACAATGACTATTAAGTGTTCCGGTCCAGAGAGAGTAGGGTAGACGGTAGACTTGCACATTGGGACCATATTCCAATATATATTTCACAGGGCAGGGCTACTGTTGTCTCTTACTAGTCTCTTGTCTAAAGTCATGCTTGTTCTGTGTCATATCCCATAAAAAAGTATCTTCACGCCCAATATCCCCGAATAGGTAGGCAGAGGCACAACCAGGGCACCCACGTCTAGCCGAAGACACTTAGTCCCACAATGTGGACCGGGCACATATCCAATCCCGAACAACAGATTTTTATTAGAAAATTAGAAAAAACCCAATTAACAATGTAAATTAAACTAACAATGTAGCGTATTTGGGGTATATCGCATATAATTCTTGCCATCAGAAATTCCCTCTCCCTGTATGTCTTCGGATATCATCAAAAACTTATTACAATAACTTGTCATCTAATGAATAATTAAAAACTAATGTTAAGCGCTCACGGGATACTCAAAACCACTGACAGGTACAGACCGGCTGTAATTTCGCGATCAATCAAAAAACTTTCAACACTTGTCCATTCGAAAGCAGAAACAATAAGTCCGCTGCACCGTTGGAATTGATTAATTAATATTAGTTTCCACTGAACAAATAAGAAACGCAGCTTTCACACAAATGATCTGAGCTTATTGCCCGTAAGTGCAAAATAGACTGAAAGCTTCCTTTGTGAAAGCTAACTTTCTTAATTCAACGACAAACTTTGTGGGAACATTTTAGATTGATGCTCTACAAAACTTTAAGTGAAGAGATCACATACTTAATTTTGTTCATAAGATCCATGCAAATAATTATTAAGAACCTAACATTCACCATTCCTCACTAGCACCAACACCATGATAATCATTTAGAATGAATGAATGAATGAACTCTTTATCGTGCACAATTAAACTTATTACAAAATGGTACAATTAAGTATTAAAAAGAGCATATTATTATAGTTTATAGTACACAAAAGGCGGTCTTGTCGCCAAACAAAGCGATCTCTACCAGACTACCTTTTTATCTGAGGAGATTATATGAACATAGGTACATAAAATGTATGTGTATGTGATGATGGAATGGTGACTTGGCGGCATTTTTGGTGAAATCTGTTTTCAAATCATTATAGCCTTATATTTTTGAAGTTATACTTCTTTTGGCGCGATTGGGAAAAGTGATTAGAGTGAATTTTTACGATGAGCGCGCACACCGACAGATTAATGTGACAGTCAAAAGCAACACCCTGAAGTTAGTTGCGAACCTTTTCATTTTTAATTACATTTTATGATTTTTACTTATTGTTACATGCTATTTATGTATGTATGCGTTGTGTTATTATTTGGTATTTTTGGATTGTTACGCCAAAGAGGTATAACTTCTTACTTGCGTACATGAGTACGCACACTTTTTTTTATTAATTGTTAAAATGTTGCATGAAAATTTAGTAAAAACATCCTATTTTAGGGAAAAATGACAAATTGGATATAATTTATTATTTGGTACTTTTAGATTTTCCTTTTTTCTATTATTTTATAACGAAAAAAGAAACAAAAAGTTATTATCAACTTATCTAAAGATACGTGACCAAATTTAATCAATACATGCACCCTTACCAAAAAAACTTACGCGAACTTTAATCTGGTGTGTAACTTCACTTTTGCTAACAAAAAATGAAGTTACATACCAGATCGACGGCCGCGTGAGTTTTATTAGTAAGGGGGATAGTCTAAGGTTCAGTTACCATAACGGACGTGACCTAGATCACCACCACACCACATTTACCTTCGACGGTAAAGCTGAGCAGACACTTATTGAATAACCGTGAGCTACCGCTTAACCCTTGGGTCCAAGTGATATTAAACGTTATTATAATTCACAGTTTCCTAAACTGTGCGTCGCGTCCGGCGTGCCCCAGGGCGTCGCAGCATTTTCCCAGCGTCGCTAATGAGTAATGTCAAGATGCGACCGAGTCGAGAGAGTTCAATCAATCATTTATTGCTTCATATGTCACAAAAAAGTATTACAAAATATTCCCACTTGTTGTTTGAAGGAACTATGTACCATTTTAGGGTGTTGCAAATTGAAGTAGTTCTCCGAGTCTAGGAAATTATATCGGGCTTGTACTATAACTATATTTTTAAGAAGTTGTTGGGTTAAAGGACGTTGTCGACAAATTGCAAAGTTCCAAGGGCAGTACAAAATACATATAAGTTTAGGGAGACCTACTTTTTAAACTTTGAAACTCATGTTAAACAGTTGTTATGAAGCAATAAATCGTAGATTAAAATTGATTGGCGTTTCGGAAAATGGGGATTAGTCCCGCTAATGTCGAAAGCGTTTTGACTTAGTTGAATAATACAATTTTTGTTTATTTTTTCGTCTTAACAAATGGACATACAAACATAGACTTATAAGATAATATTTTACAAAAAATATCCTATTTCATTTTTAACACGAACAATGCGTCTACAAGGTTTCATGATGATTAGTAACGTAGTTTTCACGTGAAAGTGTAACAAACAAACTAACATACGACTTTATAATATTAGTTATGTATAAGTGCTACAAAGCCGTGAGTGACAGCTAGTAAATAATAAAACTCTCTATTAGACTTTCATAACATTTAATTGTTTTAATACCTACCTACCGGTTTCACTACTTAAAGCATCTCCAGTGGTGTTGCACTTTAAAATTAACACATGTTTATTTAAACAAAGTATAAACTTGTGATTGTTAAGTGCAATTGGATCTGAAGATGAAGTGGCGAAACCGGTGTCTGGAAGTAATGAATATCGTAAAAGTGTACAAGTGATTCTATTCGATTATTTCTATTAACTCTACTTAAATAAGGCGTATGGGAATGTTTGCGAGGACTGGTAGATATTTGTTACACTTTCACGAAGAAAAAAACTACTAAACCGATTTTAATGAAACTTTACAGTGATATATATATATATATCCACATTTCGCTTGGTCATCACATCACGCCTGAACGGAAGGATCGATTTTGTTGATTTTTTTGTGTTGAATATTGCTGGGAGAAGGTAGTAAACAGTAAAAAAAAATGTGTGCGTGTACTAGCGTACACTCATAAGATGTGAAGAAGTGAGATTTCTTTATGACGTTATTTTTCAAAAAATAATTTACTATAATATGCAACTTTACAGAACTTGGTTAAATAAAGTTTATTGCCAATCCCTACTCCGCTGGAGAAAGTATACTTCGAATCACGCGTGGTAGGGATAAGAAAAAGATGGCGCGTAACGGAAAAATGTGACGCGTAACGAAAAAATGTTACACATAATTTTTTTCCAACCCCGATAAAGAAGTTTCACTTCAAAAACCGAGATAATTTTACGGAAAATATAAAACTTATTTTTTTCCTTACAAACTGTTACGAGCTGTTTAGGCCAAGTGATACTAAGTTCGTTGGGTCGGTTAGTAGTTTATCTAATTTGGAAATGTGTTTGTGTAGTTAGGAACGTGGGCGAAGTCGCAGGTGGAAGCTAGTTACTTATTATGATTAAACTTCACCAAGCGCCAACCATAAAACATATTATGTAAAATAAGTTGGTGATGCGGGTGCTAGTCAACAATAAATACTGTATAGATAACTTATCTATATATAAAAATCAATGTCGAAGTTGTATTTTTTTAACTCAAGAATGGGCTCACCTATCCAAACTAAATGTTTAGGCTTTGTTAGGACTATTTAGTGAATGAATTCAATAAATGT
Source organism: Calephelis nemesis (assembly GCA_002245505.1). Lineage (NCBI taxonomy): Eukaryota > Metazoa > Arthropoda > Insecta > Lepidoptera > Riodinidae > Calephelis > Calephelis nemesis. The sequence continues at coordinate 148,183 of NJDD01000437.1, forward strand.
CGGATCATTTTGTTAATGGGTATTTTTCAGTCAAATTAAAAAGAATTCCGATGGGGATTGTGCTGTCATGTTGAAACTTTTTTCAGTTGCTTTTTCTTTCGTCGTGTTAAGTCATTCATGCGGTCATATATACGTAGCCAAGCACGTACCGGGCCGCTAGTACTCTATATATACCTAGTCT
>NJDD01000437.1:159616-195891 GCA_002245505.1 Calephelis nemesis
AAATTTTTTTTTTTTTTTTAGACGTGAAACTTCTTTAGAATCGTTGTGATTTCAAACCGGAAGAAACGGAATAAACGACAGGTAAGAGATACAAATACAAAAATGTGTAGGTATATATATATTTACTGAAGTTTCATATATCGTGTGTGAATCGCATACACATTTTTGAAGTTGTACTTCTTTTGGCGCGATTAGGAAAAATGATTAGAGTGAATTTTTACGATAAGCGCGATAAATGTGAAAGTCAAAAAGTGATTTTTAATTATTTTTTGGATTGTTACGCCAAAGAAGTATAACTTCTTACGTGCGTACATGAGTACACACATTCTTTTTTTTAATAAACCTACCCTTTGAACTTCGATCCGCGCACATTCCAAAAATAAAAACATAAAACCCTTTAAAGTAAAGTTGTATAAAAGGAATGCATTCATATTTAAACAATTGAACGATTATTAAATATTTGCAACTGTTACAAATATAAAATAATATACTTACTCATTTAATTATTTTGGAAACAATGAACTGTATGTATTAACGTTTTTTGTTTTAAACTTTAATAACCACAATTGAAGCACAGTAAAACAGCAAATACCCGACTTCGGCTTCAATAAGTTTGTCATCTACGTATACAAACATTATGTAGTTTAAGTATACTCTATTTCTCCAGATTTCCATCATCAGATCTAGACGTGTTGGCCGTGGCAACAATTCGAAAGCACGGCCTTTCAAATACAAAAAAAAATAGTCCGACATCAGAGCACTAGACCACAGAGGCAAAATATTAATTATTTTTATATAAACTAGTGGTCGCCCATTGTCGAAATTCAATCAAAATAAATTTTATTTATAAGATTTCAAAATAAATTATTAAAACAAAAAGTTCAAACATTTTTAAGGTTCTATTGTTAATTATCTTTTTAATAAGAACGTTATCTTCATTTACCAAAATCAACTTCGTTTTCAATCTATCCATCAATATATACTCGATATTTTATCGTTTTTGTTTGTTAAATGTATGGCAATGTATCTATGTATATGTTTATTTATGAATTGTGAGTATTACTATTGCAAAATATTAGCGTTTTACACTTCTACACATACTATGATATAAGCATGGCAAATTTCATACTCCTCCGTCCGTGCAATTTTCGTAAAAGGGGGTCCAAAGCAAAAGCATAAAAAAAATAAAGTAAAAACTTCACGGATTATTATTATGATAAAATGGGTCAACATAAGTTTATAACTAACTAGCTGCGCCCCGCGGTTTCACCCGCGTAAGTCCCAATCCCGCGGCAACTCCGGGATAAAAAGTAGCCTATATGTTATTCTGGGTCTTCAGCTACCTACATACCAAATTTCATCGTAATCGGCTTTGTAGTTTTTGCGTGAAAGAGTAACAAACATCCATACATCCATACATACAAACTTTCGCATTTATAACATTAATAGGATTATTATCTGCTGTATATTACAACTTGTAAATACTATATTACGAAATCCGAACGCGATCCAAATACATCTCCAACTCGCGCTTGACCGACCATTGATGGTAGTTCTGCTGCGCACTAACTAAAATTATTTTAAGTTACCGCAATCCTCTTTCAAAGCAAGTAATAGAAAAAACAAAAGACGTTAAGCGATGTCAGATTAGTTTTTTTTATGCTAGAGTTCAGCGAACAAGCACACGGGTCTCCTGATGGAAAAACCATGTACTAAAGACACCATAGATGTTACAGGTACATCGATGAACAGAAGTCGGGATAGAAGAACTATTGCACAAGTCTACCGGCTACCCTAAACTCCAGATAGGAACATGACAGAGTCATTATGATCATAGGAATAGGTATGGCGATTGATCCACACTTGGCAAGTTGCTGCACATTACTCTACCATCAGTGGATAGTTTATACCATCAAAAATTTAAAAAAAGTATCTCCTCAGAATAAGTTGTTGATTATTTTAGCGCAGTAAAACTGAAAAAAAAAACGTCTTTGATCTTGATACGTTTAAATCATCTGTGTACCCAAAGATTATCATTTTCCTTGATTTCGCTGGAACCCCGTTAACAGATGCAGACTTGGTGACGATGGGACCACCTCGAAAGCGCATTCTTTCAATCACAAAAAGAATTTTTAAAATAGGATCAAAAATGACGGAGACATCGATTAGTATACTAAATAAAGTATGTCTTGGCGGGGGCACGGGAGTGCCCCCAGATTAGTATACTAAATAAAGTATAGTAAAAAAAATATAGGTGTCGAAAATATAACCTTCTTTTTAACCACCTCTCCACTGTTAAAAAGTCATAGTTGTCTCGATTAGTCACGTCAAAAATGTTCCATCTCTTTTGTTTTTACTTCATTGGAAATAGAAAGCACACGTCTAAAATAAGTTTGGACAATGTACAGTACGATTCACGAAAGTTGACCACAAATGGCGGCCGTCTGCGCATGTACACTCACTCAGTCTTGACGCATTGCGTCCCCCCCGCACACCGCACCTCCAAAGGGACCTAAAATATGACTTCTGCGCAGTGGTCAACTCTCGTGAATCGTACTGTATGTCAGAATCGGCATCATTGTGTAGTAATCTAATCACGAGACTAAACACGATTCTCTTTTTATTTCCGAACTATTAATAACCACGCAGACGATGAACCGGTCGGCGATAGCAAATTCCATCAATTTATGTAATACGAAAGTTTCTATTTATAAGTAAGTAATAAATGCGGAAGAAAGGCAACTCAAATCAAATCAAAATCTTTACTTTTTTTTATGACATTGGAAGGCAAACAAGCAGACGGATTTCCTGATGGTAAGAAATTCCCGCCGCCTAGAGACACCAAAGGTCGTAATGGTGCGTTGCCAACCAGTAGGCCTGGATGTTAGGCCTCGAGCAAAAGTAAGTTTACCGGCTACCTTACCCCCCGAACCGGAACACGTCATGACGTTATGGCGGCAGGAATAGGTAAGGCGGTGGTACCAATCCGGGTGAGTAGCTGCGAAACTCTACCACCTAGTCAGATGTCAAGGTTATTTGCTATAACAGGGATTGAACATTTACATTTACTCATATAGATGATAATGCTTTTAGTATCTGATCTTGTTCTTATCACATGAAGAACATATATCAGATATTACAAGAACAGATATCTTCGCGCTAAGCCAATTCCGGGATAAGCAGAGAGTATCGTGTGCCAACTGTAACAATTCCTGAGACCAATTACTCTTGAAACAGTCAATATCATAAAACGTAGATACTGAATTACTTCGAAGGCAAATGGGTGGACGAATTTCCTTATATTAAGAAATACACTATGGCAAGACAGAAAAGGTAAGTAAAAAGTATCTTCACGCCCATACCTACGAAGGGGACGCAGAGGCACGCCCACGACTAGCCCAAGATACTAATTCCCACAATGTGATATCAAATTTCGAGCAACGTTATTTTTAATAGAAAATTGAAAATATACATTGTCGAATTTTTTTTTGCTGCCCGACCTGGGGATCGAAGCCGGTACCTCAAGAAGTCAAGTTCGACGCCGGACCGCTAGGAAAGATAAAGGTAACAATAAATTCTCTAAGCTGTGGTTTTAAGCCTGGATTTAGTTTACCGGATCACCCTATTCGCTGAACAACCATAGCAGCGACCACAGACGTTATGGCGCCAAGTACGGTATGAATCCAGGCTAGTCATCGAAAAATTGTACCACTAGTACCATATTCTACCATAATTTCACCTACGATATAAGACGCTTGGTAGAAAAGCAGTTCGCTTATCCAACCCGGAAAAAAAATTATTGGGATTAGTAAATCATTTGAATGTCAAGTTATTTGGAGACTGTGAATGTGTTTTTAACCGAATTTAAAAAAAGAGAAGATTCTCAATTCGACAGCTGTTTTTTTTTCTATATGTTTATTAGGCGATTACTAGACCACTAACAAACCGATGCTGACAGCTCTTTTTTAAAAAGATAGGTCTTGATTCTTAGTTGGTTCCATATATCTAAACTCTAAAGGAACACCTAACAAAACAGTTGGCTTTTGCAGTTTTACTGAGCGTAATTATTAATCGCCTCTGTGGCCTAGCGGACCAAGTGTTTGACTTGATTTCATGAGGTCCGGGGTTCGAATCCGGGTCGGAATCGGAAAGAAAATATAGTATTTCCAATTTTCTTTAAAAAAATGTTACTCGCGATTGGATATGTGGCCGGTTGGCCACCTATCAGATTTAGGGGAATTAGTGTCTTCGGCTAGTCGTGCCTACCCCTTCGGGGATATGGGCGTGAATATACTTACTTACTAAATTCTTTTTTAATTATTTAATCCACGCTTTGCGATTAATTTACGATTAACAATGGCCGTACTCTACAACCTTTTAACTTTTCACCTGTTCTGCAGCACACAGTACTTTAGTTTTTACCTGACACTGTATTTCTGACTTGAACCGTTTATGGTATATCGACTTTCACTGGCTAAGGGTGCCCCAGTGGGTGTGTCTGTATGTTATCAGATATCTATTTAAGGTGGTCACCGTATTTAGACTCGAATATAGCTGACAATCTCTCGGTACTGGGAATTGAAAGCACGACACTCTTAACACAACAATTTGCACTAGCTTGCCGGGGGAAATAAATACATTACACTATTTCATTTATTTCAAATGACAATAAACCGATACAAAACAAATAAGGCAAAACCTATATGTAAATGGAGCTAAGAACCGTCTCGATCTCCACTGCTTTCAAACAAAAAACCCGCATCCAAATCGAACAAAAGTTATGACGTCGCAGACCGACACACACACACACACACGTCAGACTTTTTTATGATATTGGAAGGCAAACAAGCAGACGGATTTCCTGATGGTAAGAAATTCACGCCGCCTAAAGACACCAAAAGTGGTAATAGTGCGTTGCCAACCTGAGCCCGGGATGTTAGGCCTCGAGCAAAAGTATGTTGATCGGCTACTTTGCCCTCCAAACCGGAACACGTCAAGACGTTATGGCGGCAGGAATAGGTAAGGCGGTGGTACCAATCCGGTTGAGTCGCTGCGAAACTCTACCACCTAGTAAATACCACCAGATAAATTAACTTCAAACAAAATCTGTCTGAAAAGGCATTTGCGTCATATGAAATGCCTGCCACATAAAATGTTGACCACGGTACATCATCTGAAACGTATCGATTACGCCGCTTAACAAAACATTCAAACAGTTATGTATTCCATCCAAATAACATCTTACCGGCAGATAAGATCACCTCCAAGCGGCTATAAATAATATCTAGTTAAGAACAAGTATTTGTGCAACTGAATTCTCACTTTCCCTGTAACAGCTGTTCCCAACTGAACTTAATTATTCTACGAATATCATGTTACTACGGGTTTCCGAACTCGAATAGGAAAAGTTCTTTTCGACCGAAAATGTATGTTTGTTTATTCTATGTTCGTTACGCGATTACTCGGCCAATAAAAAAACGATTTTGATGGTAATTTGTTAGAAAAGTAGGCCATGATTCTGTTTTATGTAAATTCTATATTAATATTTTTATCGACCTGAAAAAATATTTACATTTACGCCCTATTAAGTAATCGAAACTACTAGTAGGATGTAAATAAAATTAATAAGGTAGGTTATTTACTATCTCGAAACAATTTACATTATTTCGAAAAGATGATCTCTTGTCAGTTTGACTACAGATTTATACCACGAAAAAAGATGTTTAACATCCATAAAACCATTATGCTGAGTGTTCTCTATTGTTAGGTGTTAAGAATAAACGACGTTGTAGTGTAGGTACTATACTATTTAGAATGATATTTTTATAACTAATGTTAAAGTTTATAAGTATGTGTAATGTTTGTTATAATGTAGAGATAACCACTGATAAAGCTGCTTGGTTTTATAACAAATAATAAAACCAACATTGAAATGAATACTACGTTTTAGTTACAAATAAAAATTTGTATCTACAAATTTATTGAATTTTATTCATAAAGTTGTCACTAAAATTCACGGAAGAGATATATTTCAAAGATTTTAAAAACTTTATTAAACGTTTAAGAAAATATAGTACGACAATCATTATTTCCAAAATAATAGAATAAATAAAATTTTGACATTTTACTTTCAATTCGTGAACTATACTTTACAATCATTTGTCATAGTCCGGGAAAACAACATCATATAATATATTCATATACCACAACATATGTATAGATAATTTATGTGAATTACCAATGCATTTCCTGTATAACATATTTGAATTTCGCTGTGTCGTAAGTCGACAGTAACTCGAATTCAGCTCAGTTACAGTAGTAGGAGTTCACACTTTGTTCTGCAGACAGTGAATGACCGATTGCAACAACCTCCAAGCAATACCATTACAATTGCCCACTGGACGACAACTGCCTTTCAAAAACTATAAAGACACCTTTAGGATGAATTTATGTCAACAAAAACTACACTTTTTTCTTTACATTTTTATGGAGTGGTTACGTGGAAGGCGAACAAGCAGACGAATCTAATTAAAGTAAAAATGCAAAATAGAAAGTATCTTTACACCCATTTCCCCAAAGAGGTCGGCAGAGGCACAACCAGAGCACCCACGACTAGCCGAAGACACTAATGTACTTTACGGGACTTATAAGTAACGTTAAACCTACCCTTAAGTATCAGGGCTCTTGGTGAACTCGGGCCTAAGTCCCATAAGGTGATAGGTGGCAAGCCTCGCCAACCGGGCACATATCCAATCCCGAGCAACGTTATTTTAGCTAGAAAAAAACTACACGTTATATTTCTTTTGTTGCCCGACCCGGGGATCGAATCCGGTACCTCAAGAATTCGAGTCCGACGCCGGATCGCTAGACCACAGAGGCGATTAATTATTACAGTGAAATTAAGACTGAAGTAGTAACTATTATATATTTAAGGGCTCGCACATGCCTATGCAAAAAAATAGCAATTTTTCTTTTAAGCAACGTGCAACAATTTATATTAGGTAAGTACTACATTATTCCACTACTATGTTTAAGGGGTCGCTCATCCCTATGCCAAAATATGCACAACTTCTTATATCAAGATAAGGCCACTTTTAAAAATTGAATTTTCTGACAGCTATTCGCAGGTTTTCGACCTAAATGTGGAACGCTCTATTCGTTTCTAATATGATTAAATCTTATACCTTTAAACGAGCAATTCTTGTATTGTATATATATATAATTGGAATCTCGGAATCGGCTCCAATGATTTTCATGTAATTTAGTATATAGGGGGTTTCGGGGGCGATAAATCGATCTAGCTAGGAATCATTTTTAGAAAATGTCATACTCGTGTTTTATTGTTGTTGTTAAGTAACGAAGTCCGTTGTTAAGTAACGAAGTCAATGATTGTTTGCTTTGAGGTTAGACTTTTTAAATTTTCGTACTTAAATATAATTTCCAAAAAACACAATTTATAAAAAAACAAAAAAAAAAAATACCGAGCAAAGCTCGGTCATCCAGGTACTGACTATAATATGTATTTACGATTTAAATCAGGAACGTGAAAATGGCACTAAGTATTCCGAATGAGGCAAAACAGGCGTTTCTAAACATTCGTGGCATTTGAAAAGCATATATCAAACGCTATCCTAAATAAGAAAAACAATCGAGATAGAAATGATATGGGAAAGTTGGATCAGCTTAAAGTCACAGAAACATAAACGCCAGTTGAATTAATACATAATTTAATATTGAACCTCATGGGAACATGGCTCATGTCTTAATAAGGAACAAAAGGTAGACGTATCTACTTTCCAATGCTCTAGAGTTAACTTGTAACTTTTAAACTAAATGTAGTATTACACTAGCTTTTTCCCGCGACTTTGAGTCGAATGTTATATTGTTTTCGGGTTATGGTAAAGCCCGGTGAAGTTAAAGGTGAACCTCGCGGTTTGCAACAAATTAGTTATTCAAAAAAAAATGTCTTCGGTTTTTTTTTTTTATGATATTGGAAGGCAAACAAGCAGACGGATTTCCTGATGATAAGAAATTCCCGCCGCCTAGAGACTATAGGTAATGGTGCGTTGCCAACCAGAGGCCGGGATATTAGGCCTCAAGCAAAAGTAAGTTTACCGGCTACCTTACCCTCCGAACCGGAATACGTCATGACGTTATGGCGGCAGGAATAGGTAAGGCGGTGGTACCAATCCCGTTGTGAGTCGCTGCGAAATTCTACCACCTAGTCAGATGTCACGGTGTCAGTGACGGCAAGCCTATGCTCGCCTTTTACGAGCTGCCTGGCACAGAAAGGCAGATGGTCTATTCTACAAAGGAGCCCGGACCAACACGGTTTATCGGTTTTCAGTCTAAATATTAAGACATAATATATCAATCTTAAAATTGTCAGTTTAAATTTTTATATTAGTTAAAATCTTCAGTTTTCTTTTTTATTTTAGTTAAAACCAGCAGCCCGCCTCGGCTTCGCACGGGTATAAAATATATTCTAATTATTAGAATTAATTCATTTTCAGAATTATTCTAAGTAATATCTAGGTAAAAGGTACCAATTATCTTTTAGCCAATGCGGGGCTTTATTACATACATACATATCTTCTGGCACATATTTTCAAGTCTCTTGCCCGGTAGGCAGAGTTCCATGCAAACCTGCCTTTGCTTACTGCACATTTATTAACCTTTTCATACAAACAGATTTGGATTAGACAAAATCCGAGCGATTTGTTAGTGGGAAGTCAATCTAAGCCTCCTCGGGTACCTACATCCATCCGTATTACTCTTCCATCCACATAGACGAAATTTAATCCACAAAACAAAATTATTATACTTAAAATGTCCTGAATAATCGTGATAATTCTGCTGTTCACAAACTAAACTTATTTTAGATGCCTGCTATCTCTCTCAAATGACACAAAAATAAAAGAGATGGAACATTTTAGACATGTCAAATTAATACAGACATGTCTAATTGTGACATTTTTAATCAAGCTTTTCCGAAGAATACATTAAACGTCTATAGAAATGTCTTACACAGGCAGCACTTAAAATGTTTTTTTTTCTCCTTCTATTACTTTCGTTAAAAAAGAACGCGGTAACATGAAATTAGTTTAGTGGGTGCGCAACAAAAATATCACCAAAATCTAAGTAAAATAACCCCTGATTGTGTTTTTGTCTGTCTGTCTGTCCGTCAAACACATTTTCTTTTTTTGTCGCCCGGCTCAATGACCGAACCCGGGGACACCGGGGCCCTATACCAGACCGCTAGACCATACATAAATAAATAAATCTCCCTGGACAAGTTGCACAAATTGAATCTAACCCCAAAGTAAGCAAATTATATGCTTGTGTTATGGGTGTTAGTCAACGATACTAATACATAGAAATACTTAAATAGATACCACAATAAATTTAACCACGCAGACCCGGAAATGCAGACTTCTAAATGTTCATCACACAAATGCCTGCCCCCGTCGGGAACCCGAGCCTCGCGGTTGGTCGGCGTAGTTAAACGTGTACGCAAGCCACTCGACTAACGAAGTCGAGGTACGGTCTCCCGGGAGACAACCCTTGTTGCTGGCGTTGTAGGGTACAGTCCAATCCATCTAAATAATGATGTTTCGGGCTGAGCACTCTGCTCGGCCCACAAAGCTCGGTGAAGTTGCATAAAATCGCGAGATTAGCAACAATTTAGTCATTCAAAAAAAAAAAAGACTAACGAAGCGGTAGCAAAATAAAAGCTTGAGAAAATCCTAAGCAGATCCAGTGTACAATCCCTCTTACTTTTCCAGGCCACAGCAGCCTACGCTTCTATCCAATAGTATTGAAATTATGCCCCACGGCGTCTCGTTATAATATGTCCGATGTAGATAACCCCTGACGGCGAGGCTTAATTGTTGCCAGTACCCAGGGTGTGCTGCTTCCGCGACCATTGTCGTGTAATCTCCGACTTATTGCACACCGTTTCATAAAAGGTTACCTGGGTTACATATCGAGTGAGATATATATCCGTCCCTACTTCTCAGATTATGATGAAATCTTGCTTAATATATAGAATAAGTCAGCGAATAGCGCAGGACCCTTTTAATTAATAAAACAAAGGTGAAATTGTAAAAACCGCGAATTTAGAACCACATTAAGCATGTTTCGCTGTTCCTTCTCCTGACTGGCTAGATTTGGAAACGGTGGCAGTCTACGGTAGATCGGATTAAAATTAATCTACCTTTAAAATTGTTTGTAATAAGTTATGAAACTTACTAAACATGAAAAAAAATAAAATGCATATTAAAATGTAAATACGTGCTGCGATTTAAATGTTTAAAATATGTAGGTATATAAATATTTAACTTCTTTAAATTTAATTTAATATTTGCACACCACAATGTGGTAGAATATAATAATAATAAATAATAAATAAATATCCCTGGACTAGTTACACAAATCTAATCTAACCCCAAAGTAAGCAAATTATATGCTTGTGTTATGGGTGTTAGTCAAATTAGAATATATTGTATTCATATATATCTTTGTAACAACTTTTTAACACACATATTCCGCAAATAAATAATTTTCATTTTGAATTTTCATTTTAAAAAAATGACAACGAAAATGACAAAAAATGACAAAGAACACAAATGGCAGCCCATAGACACCATAGATGTTACAGGTGCATCGCTATCCTGTAGACGTGCTGTTAGTTAAACCTTATGTGTAAATCTACGGGCTACTACTACTGGACTGGAAGATGAAGGTGCCAAACACGTAGTAGCTGCACAGCACTCTACTAGTGGTATTGTTGGAAATGATCTATGGATAACTCCGCGTCCTTTACAAACTTTTACATTTCCTCGTGTTGGTCCGGGCTCCTTTGCAGAATAGACCATCTGCTTTTCTTGCCAGGCAGCTCGCAAAAGGCGAGCATAGGCTTATCATCACTAACACAGTCACATCTGACTAGGTAGTAGAGTTTCGCAGCGACTCTCCCGGATTGGTACCACCGCCTTACCTATTCCTGCCGCAATAACGTCATGACGTGTTCCGGTCCGGAGGGTAAGGTAGCCGGTAAACTTACTTTTGCTCGAGGCCTAACATCCTGAACTCATGTTGGCAACGCACCATTACCATCTTTGGTGTCTCTAGGCGGCGTGAATTTCTTACCATCAGGAAATCCGTCTGCTTGTTTGCCTTACACAGGAGACACGAACCAACACGAGTCCACCTGGGATAAGTCAGCAAATAGGCACACAGCACTGGCGGTAAGAGACGAACGTATACGAAAGTAACGATTGTCTCTTACACTATAAGCTACGAAGCCTACAGACATTTCTATATTTAAAGATAATTCTAAAAAAAATGTCTAGTGTAGCGATGACGTCACATACCACATGTTCACTTCATTAAGAGCTTCACATCTGTTCGTATCAATGACGTCATACATCCGAACGAAACCGCGTCTTAAAACAATTAGCACGTGGTTCTCAAATGCGTAATACATTCGTAGTACGATACGGGAATCCCACAATCGCCACGTGTTAGCAAGTCTAGTTTTTTTATGATATTGGAAGGCAAACAAGCAGACGGATTTCCACACATTTAACTTTGAGTATGGGTTTGCATAGCATGTAGGGGCCCTGTATAAATTACGCCCCAGGGCGCTGCTATTACTAAAACCGCTACTGCCAGTTTAATTATGGTTTGGAGTATTTTTGACCTGAAGGTAGGGTTCATTGATTTTGTGACTAAACAGGGCAACGTCTGTCAGATTTCGAATTAAAAAAAATCGGAAACGGAGACTTAGCTCGACAGACAAAAAATATAGAACTTGTAAACTTTGTAGAACTTTTTTGAAGGCGATGGTTGTAGTGATTTTTTGTGCAGGGAGATTAAGCAGACTGATTTACTTTTATCTAGAGAATAAATTCCTTCTCCGTGTTGGTCCGGGCTCCTATTTGATAGAGACCATCATCTGCCTTCCTTGCCAGGCAGCTCGTCAAAGGCGAGCATAGGCTCAGCGTCACTAGCACCGTGACATCTGACTAGGTGGTAGATTTTACCAGCGACTCGCCCGGATTGGTACCACCGCCCTACCTATTCCTGCCGCCATAACGTCATGACGTGTTCCGGTTCGGAGGGTAAGGTAGCCGGTAAAATTACTTTTGCTCGAGACCTAACATCCCGGCCTCAGGTTGGCAACACACCATTACCACCTTTAGTGTATGTAGGCGGCGTGAATTTCTTACCATCCGGAAATCCGTCTGCTTGTTTGCCTTCCAATATCATAAAAAATGATGTCTATAATACTAATGGTTTTATAATAACGTTTGTATGAAGAGAGTGTTGCCATAATCTAGAATTTAGATCCATTCGTTGACACGTGAACATACTTCGCACACCGGTGATGACACGCGAGTTACGAAAATTGGAGCATTTTTAACGCAATGTGTTAAATTCGACAAAGTTACAGCATTTTTTTCTTCAGCCAAATATTGACTCGAGCATGTTATTATGCATTACACAAGTCATTAAGACTTTTCTTCTGCTTGTTTATCAATTTATTGTAGCAATAGTATCTTTACGCCTGCATCCCCGAAAAGATAGGCAGAGGCACAATCAGGACACCCACGACTAGCCGAAGACCCTAAGTCCCACAATGTGATGGGTAACAAGTCTATCGCCAACTGGGCACATATCCAATCTCGAACAAAATTTTATTTATTAGAAAATTGGAAAAACCACATTTTTTTAGTTGTTCGACCCGGGAATCGAACCCGGGACCTAATGAGGTCAAGTCCAACACCTGGACCGCTAGACCAGAGGCGATTAATTTATTTTAGTGTTATAACATTAAAGTTATAAATTATAAAGCCAGTTTTTTTTTGTTTATTTATAGTCTTGAAAAACATAATAGGCTATACATAGCCGAAACCGCTGCGGAATGCAATAATACCTATAAACTTGATATTAAGTGTAAGGATTTGATTGTTTGCAATGAATAGTCTCTAAAACTAGTGGACCGATTTGAAAACAATATTACAGTCTATGCTTATTAGATTATAGTCTATGCTTTAGCTTTTTGTTATAGATTTATAATCATATATAGCTTTTTGTTATAGCTTATCCTTGATAAGCATAGACTAAATTTATAGCTACAAATAATTACGTCCACTCGTACGAAGTAGGGACGGGCCGGTAGTTTCATATTAACCGTTACGCAAACTAATAGCCAAAGCTTAGGTCAAAAACCGACAATGTCCATAAGGAAAACCTAATGAACAGTAATACCAGGTTTACAGCAAATAGTGGAGAGTTCGTGACGGTATATTTAGATATGCTTTCGATTTCCACTGGAGGTTAACTGTCCGTCAAGGAGATAGTCCTGTTACGATCCGTCCACAACTACCGCCTTCCCTTTAAGGGTTCCGTAAGCAAAGGATAAAATACGCCCTTATAAATTCCTCATGTATGTCTGACTGTCCGTCAGTCCGTATGTAACAGTCACTTTTTTCTGAAACTAACTTTTCACTTTGTTCTGAAAGAACTTTTACTGTTGAAACTAGGTAATAAGTTGTATACTGTGAACAGCATTAGGATTATAACACAAAAAATAAAAATAAAACGATAAGTTCTGGGGGTTCCCCGCATGGTAAGAAACAACTGTGCCCTATAGACACCATAAATGTTCTACAAAAAATATAGGAGTCGGACATATGATATCCACCTTTTCTCGAAGTTGGTTGAAAATACCACAGCCTCAGATAAATAATTTGAACAATACGAATGTCTAAAATAATATGCTTTTTACCACCAAGAAAAAAGGTAGAAGTATCTTCACGCCCATATCCCCGAAGAGGTAGGCAGAAGCACAACCAGGGCACCCACAACTAGCCGAAGACTCTAAGTCCCACTATGTGATAAGTGGCAAGCCTATCGCCAACCGGGCACATATCCAATCCCGAGCAACATTTTTTTTATTAAAAAATTATTGTGAAACTCAAATTTTCTTTTTGTTGCCCGACCGAGAATTCGAACCCGAGACCTCTTGCAGTCAAGTCCAACATCTGAACCGCTAGACCACAGAGCTATAAAAAAAATCTATACATTAAAATCTTAAACCAGATTCACAAAAAAATGGTCGGATGTTCGTGCCACAGCATTTAGGCTTTCGATTTCAATCAGAGGTTAACTGTTCAGAGGCGTATTCACTTTTATATCATTAATTCTTTATTTATTACAAGTGATCTTGAAAGTGAAATAATGAAATAGCCGTTGATTTTGAGAGTGAATATCTATGAGTACGATAAGTCGATGGAAATCTTTCCATATAAACTGTAACTTCAGAATTTTCTTTTGGAAAACACTTTTGGAAGTAAGCGTAAAAATTAGGTACTATTATTAATAGTTACTAGTTTTGACGATCACTAGTTCAATATTATGTTTAAACTTAGTTAATTCCTCTAACTCGCCAGTGTGGTATAGTGCTTCAGTGTAAGCGTTGACTACACGAGGTCGTGGATTCGATTCCCAGGCAAATCTTAATTATGTGATTTCTTCAATTTTCTAATTATACAACGTAACGCGGGTAGCGAATGGATAGTGCGAACAGTCAGCGATAGGTTTGTCACCCATCACATTGCGGGACGAAATACCTTCGGATAATTGCGAGTGTCCTGGTTATACCTGAATAGGTACCTCCCGTATTTAAATACACTTTTATCATTGCTTAAAATTATAAGGAAACAACACTTCACGCGTTTTGCCGTTCAACGTTCAAACAAAATGCAATCTAATCAGCATTACGCTTATCGTAATGTTTATACATACGTTAACGATCTATCGATCAGTCATACGTTGTGATACGAGAATAAAATTATTAATGAACAATGACATAGGAAATATTTATTGTTACATCACTTAAAACTGCTTTGTGACATTCATTTTTTCTAGCACGCAATTCGTAAGGCGTTAATTATTAAGCTTGAAACATATTATCAGGCACGGCTTACGGTCGCGGGTTATAGCCGCAACTAATAAGTGTGTACGTGCCGTCCGCGGACGCTTACGGCTGACATAAACATCCAGCGCCTCAGATATCTTTACTTTACATTGAGCCGTGCAAACTGTTGGTCGTAACCAACAGTTTGCACGACTCAATGTAATGTCATTATAGATACCCTGTAAGTCGCGGCTGTCAGACGCGTCCGTCAGGCGCATCCGATATTTTGTTTGCAGCTTTATGGATACATTTAAAGGCTGAATTAATCCATAAGTATCATAATCTTAAACTTTTGCGGAGCGCCGGCTATTTTCAATTGAGGGAGGGCCAATCACAGTTCAATATAATATTTGATAGATACCCTCTAAGTCGCGGCTGTCAGACGCGTCCGTCAGTCGCGTCCGATGGTTTGTTTGCAGCTTTATGGATACATTTAAAGGCTGATTTAATACATAAGTATCATAATCTTAAACTTTTGCGGAGCGTCGGCTGTTGTCATTTGTGGGATGGCCAATCACAGTTTATTACATTTGGGGGGCTAATATCTAACAGTAGACATCAAAAATACTGAAATTATTTAGTAAAACCACAAAATATGATAAAGTAGGTACTGCTCAGGAGGTTAGTCGTTGAGATTCACCTTCGGACATCGCGTCAGAGTTTAAGGTATTATGAGTTTAAGTGATGGACTTTCATGCGAGGCGGTCTGAAACCGCGTTTCCGAAGACATTTCCCATCCTGCACAACACCTTTGTGGAACCAGTTACCAAGGACATCATTTCCAAATAAATACGACTTAGGAACCTTCCTTAAAGTCGGTAAGGTATCAGTGATATTCCTGGTGTTGCGGTTCCGTCAGGTGATACTTGTTTGTTTGCCTCCTTTGTATAAAATAATAAAAAAGCTTTTCATTTTATTCCACTACCATCTTATCTTGAGAGTACCTATAATGTCGGTGACAAATATTATTGTCACTCAGACCAAAGAGTACAGGCTACTTCAAATGTTATATTTCAGCACACGGTCTAATATTTTGTCGAAATAACGAGAAGTCATCATTTTCTCATGTATAAAACAATGTAACAAAAACAATGTAAAAACCGTTACTCTGAGATATGTAAAAAGAATATCAAAGAGCGACATCTTTCTCTTCTTGACAGCACTGAACTTCTCCGAAATTAATTAGAAATATTTGAAAAAAATGCGAAACAAAAGCAAAAATAACTACGAAATTATTTCATACTTAGATAAGTCTATTTCAAAATTAGACCTAATCATTAAAACTCGATAGTTTTTACTACATTTTTTTGCACGCTTGATATTGATTGGTGAAGGTCAATCCCTGTAATTAAGTTTTATCTTTGTAGTTTTTTTTAAAAGTATTGAAGCAAATACTTCATTTCAGGCTATATATTTTGTATATATTTAGACTATTTGACACGAAAAATACTAAAAAACTAAATTCAGACAAAGCCTCCAGCAACAGCTTGTGCTTGTACAAATTAACTAAATTTAAATATCAAACAAGTGTGTGTACATTCTAGCCTACACAGCCGATTTTAATCAGATTGACTCACAATCTGTCCCACAAGTACGCCCACTGACTGACAAAACATACATTAAATTTTAATAACGGCATATTCTATACTCGATTCAATTTAAAAAAATAAGATAACCTACATTTTTTTATTGCTGTGTTGAACATTTTTGCACACACAAACAAACACATTACTCATAAGACTAACTTTTCGCTTTGTTCAAAGAGTTTAATCAAAGTAATGAAGAAAGTCCAGTGAAGTTTTAAAAACTGCAAGGAGAAACACATCTGTGGATTCGGACCAATATAGGAAAACCATTTATATACTAACTCTTCAAACAACTTTGAGTTAAAAATTAGATTGAGGAATAATAGCATTAATATATTCGTAAACTACTTTGGTTTAGTCTCTTGCAACCAACAAATACAATAAAGTAGTTAGTGAACAATGTTAATCAGCTTAAGAATAAATTTAACTGTTAGCATATCTCTGGAATTTAAATGAATTATAGTATTTAAATAGAAAACAATTACAGTACATACATATATTTAATTTGAATACAATTACAGTAGGTACATAATTTGTAGAGCAAATTTAATAAACTTGAACAAACTTGTGATAAGATATGGTAGTGGTTCCTAATGCCATTACAGAATATTAAGGCTAAATACTTTCCTACAGAGCAGCTCGTAAAAGTTGAGCATTAATTTATTTCTCATTAACCCTGTGACCATGGCTGAGTGGTATAGTTTTGTGATGAGTATACCCAACTGGTACTAACTCCTAACTGTCACAATTGTGTTAATTCTAGTCTTTGGAAGACAGGGTAGCTGAAGGATCTGGAGGACAGGGTGTTTGGTGAACTTACTCATGCCAGAAGCCTGACCAAAAGCAGAGCACAAACAACATCTTCAGTGTTTATAAGCATAGTATATTTTTTACCATATGGAAGTGTGTCGACTTGCGAGCCTTCCAATATCTTAAAAGAAATCATCCTATATAAATGTACCACTAACAACTGACCATTACAAAGGAAATGGAATAAATTAGCGCCGTAAGATTGTCAATGTATTTTTAACCTAAAAATGTTAATTTTGAAGTGCAATGATGCTGAAAATGACATAATTATCAAAACCAGAATGCCAGAATCTTTAAAAAATTAGAATCAGTGTGTACAAAACACTTTTATAAATTATAATGAAAAGACATACAGTTTGTACACGGCTAGATCCTACAATCAATTGATTGAAATTATTGATTATATTTTAATCAATATTGTAATACTAGCTGCCCGTCCTGGCTTCGCTCGGATGGTAATTTTTTAACCATAAATTGAGTTATAAGCTATCCTGTCTCTCAAGTTGGATTGAACTGCACATGGTGTGCGAATTTTATTATAATCGGTTAAGTAGTTTAGGAGTCCATTGAGGACAAACATTGTGACACGAGATTTATATATATTAAGATAATATAAACAATTATGTATATACATAAACAAGCAGAAGAGCTTGACTGTTACCACATCTAGATTGTCATTAAAAAAATTATTTCTTACTCTTCTTTGCACAATTAAAATAAAAATCACAATCATTTTTTTAAAAACAAGCAGAGTATATTATCATTATTTTCTTTAGTAAAAAAAACATTGCGTTTGAATTTTAGATTGAGCTTCTAACACATCTATCTTATTTCTACTGACATGAAATATATATCAATTGAGATTGGATTTTAGATAAGTAGTAAACCCATTTTTCTAGAAAAGTATTATAACAGACAAGAATATCTAGTTGTTTTATTATGTTAAAAAGGTGAAATTACAGACTAATGTTATGCTTCATCAAAACCAAAGAAGTAGAAACAAGGCATCTTAGGTAAAATAGGCCAAGCTGTGGGCAATGGCTGTGAAATATATATATTTTTTTTATCACTTGAATCAACAACCTTGTGACAAAACACAACAACAAAAATAATTAGCAATAACTGTGTAATGCAAAAGAATTAGCGTGCACAGTGCAATGACCAAAAGGAAAATTGGTTTCATTTTTATATATAAAACTAATTGAGACAACTGACATATTGTCCCTACTATGAACATCGATTATTGCTGACAAATGAAAATTTGGGCCTTTTTTTAACAATAACTTAACAAACAGCCAAAAAAGAATTAGCGAAATTGGTCTAACCTTTCATAATTTACCCAGTAACCAAGGAAAATGGGGAGTAATTTTAACCTATAAAATTACTAAAATCTCTCTGATTATACATATGAAAATGAAGTATTTTCCTTGCTTTTATTTATCTTTTGTTTCAAAATTATATTATTTTTAATTTAAAAACTTTAAAGAATAAATCAATTCTCTACTCATAAAAAGAACCATGAGAAATATTTAGAAACCTCTTAACGCCACCCAATTATTTTCTACTAATAAAAATAACATGTACACAGTAACAGATGCAGTTACAATATTGATAGCCACACCAGATGGCAATCAAGGCTGTCAAAAATAATTGTTTAGTCATAACAAAGCTATAAGAATCATGTTTAACTCCTGTCAGTCTTAAAACTAATTTAGCAACCCAATGTTACTTTCACTTGCATCACTTTGAGTAGTAAAGTAGTAAGACACTTACCCCTCAGTGGTCACTGAATTCACAGACACAGTGTCGGGGAATATCATCTTGTGATCGGATTCTTTGGTCTTTTTCTCCTCTGGCAGGCTTTGGATGTCGTTAGATTTATCAACACGTAAATCTGGTGGTTTTCCTTCACCAACCTCCGACTTTTTCTTCGATACATTCTGAAGACCTGATAGATCAACATTGTCTTTGATATCTTCCACTTGAAGAGCTTCTGATACGGTTAAAATGAAGAGAGCACAACTGTAAACATTTTTTTAAATTAGAATTTTTAAATTAAAATATAAGTTTAAAGTCAATTTATGACACAAACAAATTAATTTGTTTACCTCAAGAGCACTGAAATGGTCAGTATAGACGTGTAAATACACAGTCCACCCTTCATCGTAATATCAATGAAATATCCACAGTCAAGTTCATTTTGTGCGCAAAAATTAGGACATATTTCACAGTGTTTTTAAAATAAATTAAATCTAAATTTCACTAACAACATAAACACTTCACATACACAATTAACTCATAATTACGCGAATTTATCAATTACAAAGAACAGCAGTTTCCAAATTAAGAAATAAATCGACACGAATTCCACAAACTTTTTCTTTGAATATAATCTTTGAATATAATTTATTTGACAGTTGTCAGTTAATGAAATTTTTATGTTCTTTTTTGCTAAAAAAAACTACGGATTCATCGAGATGCTATTGGTAGAAATAGAGTTAATTAATTGATTATTTTGTTTACACCAATCAAAATAAAACATTTAACGTCAAAGCTTATTTCCGATTGGACATTTTCGGAACTTGTATTGAACGTCACATTCCACGCAATATTTTCACAACATATGTGACGAGAATTATTGTATATTTTAGCATAAAAACAATTGTGTTTGATTACATAACTTGAAAACATTTTATATTTTATAATTACCACACCTCTAACAGCTAACTATGTTTCAATATTACAGTTAAAATAACTGCAATAGTGTTTGAAATACAATTTTACTATTTTTAAATTATCATTTATATAGCAATCAGTTACAAGCCGTAAATCGAGTCTCTAATGTCAATGTCATTAAGTTTGAAAATTGAATTTTGTAAAGTTGTCGGCGTCACAAGTCGGTGTATTTATTACAATAATGGAATCGTTATTTGCTATACCTTATTCAGTTTTAGAAATACCAAACATAAAAATAAAGAAACCGTCATGGTTACAAGCACCATCTGCAATGACAACGTTTGCCTTGGTGCTACTATCATACTTTTTAGTGACTGGAGGTTAGTTTCATATTTACACTTTACTAAGAATCTTATAAGAAATAAATAATATGTAGTATTAAAACAACTATTCTTCTTTTACAGGCATCATTTATGATGTTATTGTCGAACCTCCAAGCGTTGGATCTACAACTGATGAACATGGACACAGTAGACCAGTTGCTTTTATGCCAAACAGAGTAAATGGTCAATACATAATGGAAGGATTGGCTTCAAGTTTCTTGTTTTCGTTGGGTGGTCTAGGTTTCATAATCTTGGATCGCACACATAACCCATCTACACCAAAACTTAACAGAATCTTACTAATATCAATAGCTTTCCTGTGTATATTGGTTTCATTCTTTACTACTTCAATATTTATGAGG
This sequence comes from Calephelis nemesis, assembly GCA_002245505.1. Lineage (NCBI taxonomy): Eukaryota > Metazoa > Arthropoda > Insecta > Lepidoptera > Riodinidae > Calephelis > Calephelis nemesis. The sequence goes on from NJDD01000437.1 coordinate 180,420, forward strand.
ATGAAACTTCCAGGGTATTTACAAAACTAAAGTGTTATAGTTTATAAGCTTATCATACATTTCTCATTATCTCTGAAATTGAATTATATATTTTTACAAGAATATTTTTGTGTTTTTATTACATTTCCTCATAGTTATGATTACTCAAAGGAGATATGTAAATGTTTGCCTTGATATCTGATGAAGCAGTATATAACTAAGCTAACTCTAACTGCTGTCATAATCGTAAAAAAATATTTTAACTAATCTAAATTGATGTAGTAGTTGCAGATATAATATTCCAAAACAATTGGTTTGGCAGCATTCTAACTGTAATCTGTTCCGATTTTTTTTAAATATTCTAATTGTGGAAATTGTGAGATCTGCTGCTATGATTTTTTAAGATTTCAATAAGTCACAGTGTTGGTCCCAAGCTCCTTTGAAAAGCATAGATAGCAAGAAGCTTATCAGGGTCATGAACCCATTATTATCAGGGGCCTAGTAAGATTATATTGAATAGTATTCACCAAATAAAATTTTTAGGTAGACCTGTTTTGACATAGGTCACCTCGTGATATGAAATTGAGCCTATCTTTGTTTGTTGTAGACGACAGCTCATAAGACAAGGTGCTCAGTGGCTTATTTGTCATGAACATAGTAGAATGATAGATTTTGTGACAACTCCTAGATTGATTACACCTCACCTTCCTAAGGGTATTTGCACTCTTCAAATATCTTGGTCCAATATTTTATCAAAATTCTTTGACAGATCCCCATTCTATGTAGAATTTGGGTAGAAAAATATCAAGTTTGTATATTAAATATTTCCAGAAACAGCCTATTAGAATGGACCCTCCATCTTGACGTCAAGATGGAGGGACCAACATTTTTTTATTAAAAAACGTTTATGATGAGGTACTATTTTTTTGAGCAAAGGCAGCAAATAGTAGAATTTAGGTAGAATTTTTTGATGCTTGTTTTGTTAAAATCTAAGACTTGGTCCCTCCATCTTGACGCTTGCCATTCTATTTGTTCCATATCTTTGTCCAAGATTTCTATACAATTTATAGCCTTTTTGATCAAAATGTCAAAATATTGGATTTTTACAAGTACTAGAAAAAATCTTTTGAGTATGTGGTTGGTTGGTGCCAACAGCATGCTAAAACTCTTGTCACGGGGTTTTGTACCAAATTTTCATTGATTGCAATGAAAAGAGCTCAGGATCTTAGTCCGAGCGTTAACAGGACACTGCAGATCCAACAAACATTTAAACAGAATGAGCCTAGCAGAAGAGCCCGATTGTAGAGCTTGCTTGGAGGCAGAAGAAATGGCAATACACATACTCTGTGAGTGCCCAGCACAACACAAGTAAGAAGAAGACTTCTGGGTGGGCACATAATTAACCCCCAAGATATTAAGTTGATAAGTCCCAAGTGCATCGTACAGTTCCTAGTGACTGCAGACCTTGCGGAACTTATGTAGGTAAGCCTAATGAATAAGAGGCGTGATCACAATAGATCTGTAAAATAATGTAGTTGGTTTAATATTTGAAGGGAAAATCCAATTAAAGTTCAGTGTTGCTAGTAAATTGAATGAAATCAATTATGTTTGCATAATTAATGAACATTGGGTAAAGATTTTTGATCTACAAGATCTGGCTTTCTTCATTAGGTAACTAAACTTACATCTCAGCCTTATTGTCACAAGAATCTTGACAGTTATAAAATAAAACTCATTTTAATGTGTACATTTTTATATTTGGTAATCTAAGATAAAATATAAATATTAAAATTTGACTAAATAGACATCACAACATCAATTAGATCATGTAAAGATTCCACATTTAGATACTTTGTTAAAATATAACAAAATCAAGGAAGACACAGGAGATCAGAATTATTTCTACATATTTTAGAATTTTGGAAAACTTACGATTATACACTTATGACTAATCATTGTATTAAAACTAAGATAATTTGGACATTGCCATTCAAATTATCTAAGATGTAACCTACGAACAAATTGCTTTGACACTATTCTTATCGCAAATTGGTAAAAAAATGATAAACAAACCAATATTAAAATGGTTATCGTTTCTTAATTCAATTCAACAAACAAATGGCTCTCCTAATGCTCCTACCATTAGGAGAGAGTTGTGGCCTATGGACATATATAATACAGATGCGCCGCTACAATTAAGGTTTTCTTTCAGTCAACTGTAAACAACCCTATCCTAATTCCGGGAAACACACCATTTCATTGAAGACATTTTGTATCTCGGACTTCTTAGCCAATCAAATAACAAAGAAGTTACTGTCAACTAACCGTGTCGTATAACCATGATGGGAGTTGTTTCGCGCCATCGTGAAGTACCTTCATGTTAATTATGAGTAAAATTGGTTAATTTTGGTGGTAATCAGTTCAACTTTGTTCTGATCAAGTACACAGGTGAAATAAATATGAAAAAATTAGTGCCTGCCGCCAAATCTCACTAAATGATCTTGAGTAACCAGGCCACCGCTTGATTCAAGACCCTGACATGACTTTGTATATGACTTATGACTGTTAAAAAATAATTTATTAATACGGAAGACGTGGCAGCGTAGCCTAAAGAAGTTAGCCGGTCCCAGAAAGGGGCAAATTAGGTAACTTACTTAACCATGACGGGCAGAGCTTGACACTTGTGTTTAGTAGGTAGATAATAAGCTTACACAAGAAATTTAAACCAAAGAGTATATAAATACTACGTAATAAGAGGCGGGACTTCCATAGATACATAGCAAACCCGAATTTGTATAAAGTTAACTTGAAAAAGTATAACCCGTATAATTTGAAAGTAAGTCTAAAGGCATTCAGATATAAGGCAACTAGTGTCATGATTTGGGCGAATAAAAAACATAGCAAACTTATTTTTTCTATTTTTTGATATGAAAGTTGCGCCAAACTGATTTAAAACGTACATAAGATTGACAACACTCAGTTACTATTTTTGGTGTACTTATACATATTTCTTTCAACAAAATCCGTCCACTTATCTGTTTTCCTATAGTATAAAAAAACCTTGAGATGAGATTCAGGACGACGTATCGTAATTAAATTAAACAACTTTTTTATTTAGGTAGGCAGGTAGGTAGGTACCATAAATACCTTTAAAAAAAAAGAATGTCAATGAGCATAATATTCAGTTTGAGAATTACTGAGCTTATTTTCGTAGCTACATGAGATCAGTCTATAACTTATATTACGATATTGATCCGAATGCTTTAGGAGAGGTTATGTTTTTCGAGTATATGTGTATATTACGCGTTAATACGGCAGTCTAATTCCAAAGTTCATTATTACGAAATTGTATTCTTGATTTCCTGAAAGCATAATTTAACGTGCAGCGTTTCGTGAAGGTGCAAACTATATTATGAAGTAATCATTTGAACTTAACATTCTAGTAAGATGTCCTTAAATATTATCTAATACTAATAATATATGTAAATAAAAGCTACTTCTCCAAAGCTGCTTCAACACGTTATTCATTGACTTATTATAATTGTTTTAATATTATGATGCAAAATATACTATCTAAATAAATAAAAGACTAGTAGTGAATGACATTTACGAGACAGTATGGAAGACTCGACCAAAGAAATGATTGAAAAGGCCTGAACACTTATTTTCTTCCTTTTTATAATGGCTACTGAGTTGCCAAAATCGCGGTTATTATAAGTTTTCTTTATACACATATTATAATACATGCGCTTGCGCATACGGTTTAACTTGGACATTCAATAGTTTTTTTGCAACAAGAGCAAATAGTTTATTACAGAGCAAAAATGAACCTGCAACATAACTTTTTTATTTTCTGTTCCAATTGTAGAAGTAAAGAAATATCATACCTAATGTCACTGCCGCCATTATAACGTCGCGCAATAGGCTATTGCCAATAACTACGAAATATCTTACAAAAAAACCTTCTGTTTATATAGTGCACTGTTATTCAGCTATTTTATTTTAGTAAGATATTCATATAACTACAGTGCGTTATTATATACATAATAAAATTAGAAGTTTGAGAGTATGTTGGTTGAGTTGTCATATTTTTAAACACGTCCTTTAAAAATGATCTTACGGCTATCCAGTAATTTATTTAAATAAAGTCTACAAGTAGCCTAAAAAGATAAAATTTTATTTATGTTACGTCACATTAGGTGTAGTATAAAATGAAAAGCGAAATATCATTTTGTGACTTTTGGTAAATGACACAAAAATTATACTAAGTAAGTTGCTCTTATCAGCTGCATGTTAAACTCAATAATATGGTCTATTAAACTATAACTAAATATTGTTACAAAATAGATTATGGATAAAATACATTATGTAAGGAAAACTATTTCGAGTTGCCTTACTTACATCAACAATATATTGGCAAATGCAATAGGTAAACAAGCTAGTACGGTAAATATGTATTCAGGTAAATTTTAGTTACATAGAAAAGGCGTAGTGAGTTTTCATCTACGTTTCCATTCTATCATACAGCTGTAGCAATTGCTATATTATGTACATTTACGAAATTTTGCTATATTCAAATTTCGTACACAAACAAAATATATTTCCTGTACGTCTGTCAAGTATGGTACTGAATGCCACTACACATCCTACTAATATAATAAATGCGAAAGTTTGTATGTTTATTTGTTTGTTACTCCTTCACGCAAAAGCTGTTGAAACGATTTTCATGAAATTTGGCACACACTTTTCGTTGTAATATTATAACTCAAGAACGGGTTTACCTATCCAAACCAAATGTTTAGGCTTTGTTCGGACTATTTAGTAGTACAAAGTTTGAATAAAATCGGTTCTTCATTTATCATATTTTTTGTAACAAATGAATTCAATAAATGGCGGATCATTTTGTTAATGGGTATTTTTTCAGTCAAAATAAAACTTTTTTCAGATAGAGATTTTGCTGTCATATTGAAACTTTTTCAGATGTTTTTTTTATCTTTTTGTTTTGTTACGTCCTTCATGTGGTCAATTACGTAGAGAAGCACGTACCGGGCCACTAGTAGAGGATAAATTGGATTAACGCATAGGATAGTTTTTATCCCGAAAAACGTTCATGTGGGACCATTAACCACACTGGCAACATCTTTTTTATTATATGCCTCGTCTCTCTTGCGTGTTAAAAATGTAAAGTTATAAAACAGATCTTTTCCTCGTCCTGTATTAACAGTACATTTTGCGATGCTCCTTTACATTTTATATGAAAGGGCGCCTGCTTACTCGTCTTACGTCTTTTCTGTGAAGCTTGTTTTTATCAGTTCTTGAGCCATATCCATAGCGATTACTTAGCCTGGCAAAACATGTCTTCAGTCTTTACAGTCTTATCCTAAAAGAGCTGAAAAGCAGAAAATTTGCACGTTAATATATTTTTTATAAGTAGTTAGCTAATCCGGCAGACATTGTTCTGCTATTTTTTGAATGTGATTTTAGTAAAAAAATGAGGTGAGTCACCCTTATTACGCAGGGGTATAAGAAATAGATTGCAGCCGATTCTCAGACGTACTGAATATGCATATAAAATTTGGTGAAAATCGGTCGAGCCGTTTCGGAGGAGTACGGATATTAACATTGTGACACAAGAGTTTTATATGCCTATAAGATACAAAGTCTATGAATGCGGTCCATGCACATCAAACTATTTCTTGGATCAAATCTACTCACTTGCACGATTTTGACCAAACATGTTTATATTTTAATTGCCTTTGCTATTCACATAAATGTTATATCAGAAACAACATCATGGATATGGTTTAATTTTTATTTTATACACAAAAAACAATGCAATAAGGGAAGCTATACAACTAAATACTATATCTACAATCTACAAATATTTTGACATTTATATTCGTCTTAGATAATTACATAGGTTTTACATTCACATTTCTAAAAGTAGTTGAACTTTGTTGCAAGAATAAATAACTAATATAAATTAGTTTTGTAATATAGGTGACGGGAAGGGCAATCATAAATTAATGTTTAGAATCGGCGTTGAAAAATTAATTTGGCTTAGTGTCAAAGAGACCTGAAATGAGTATCCATCATTACTTCCAGTTAAATATAAATAATTTGATTTTAGAATTGTAAATCCCAAATTAAAATTGACAGTAACAATTTAATACAGTTTAAAAAAAATGTGTGCGTGTACTAGCGTACACTCGTAAGAAGTGAAGAAGTGAAACTTCTTTATGACGTTATTTTTCAAAAAATACTTTACTACATGCAACTTAACAGAAATTGGTTAAATAAAGTTTATTGCCAATCTCTACTCCGATGGAGAAAGTATACTTCGAATCACGCGTGGTAGGGATAAGAACAAAAATGGCGCGTAACGGAAAAATATGACGCGTAACGAAAAAATGTTACACCATTTTTTTTCCAACCCCGATAAAGGAGTTTCACTTCAAAAAAATTGTTACTGCATTAGCAACATGTCATAACTGTCTTTGTTGGGTGTAGAATATAGACAATGCATATTTCTTACCACCAGGAACTCGACGTATCAACACATAAATATATTCTGTCCTTGAGTGTTTTAGCACAGAATAGTATATGTACTACGTACAGAACCATCTCTTCGTTGTAACAATTCATACAAATAGGTAGCGACTCATGTGACTAAGCAACAAAGTTCAATTCAGCTTGTACAAGCGCTCCGTACCTTACGAGATATTCACCTAACTATTCCCGCTCTCTTTTAACACATAACTCTGTCACTGTCTAGCATAGAGTGACGCGATACCTTCTAGGGTCGTCGGCTAGCGGACGCGGCAGCGCTGCTATCTATGATCTTAACAATATTCTCGTGTCACATTGTTAGTTAGCGTACTTACTATACCGATTTTCATGAAATTTTGTGAGCATATTGAGTAGGTAGGTAGGGTAGGAGGAAAAACTTGTCCACTTATTGTATTTTACGTTTGATACGTATGATTACTCAGTCAATTAGGTAGATAGAATTTATTGCAATAAATATAATAGGTAGTCTCTCATAATATGGAATAAAAAAAGAAACAAAGCTTTAGTTTTTAGGCACAGAATAATAAATACAATAGTACCTACTTTAGGCTACTCTTATTTGTGAACAACATGATAATTTAAAATACATAAGTACGTAGATATTTACTCATTGAAATAAAAATAAGTTTTGAGGTACTTGATACTCTTTTTCATTTAATTTACAAATTAGTTCTAGGAAAATTTAAGTTTTGCGGGTGGTATAGCCAGCAAAGTAATTTTTTTTTTGAAAATGGCAGTCCCTCGTCCTTTTTTTCGACAAACGTCCATCATAATATGAGCAATGCTTTGAACCAGTCATTATAATTTAAACGTGTTACAAAACTTTTAATAAACACACGGGTTAGCTCTACGCGTAAGCGGCGACACTCACTGCCAGAGTGTCTCCACGCGAATTTGTAGGCATTTATCGCTGTAGGTACGGCCGAGTGGCGGGGGCCTGGTTTTAGCCTAGATCAGTGAGATGGTCATATCCATGTATGTTTTTGGATTCTCTATACTCTATTTGACCACTGTTTACTCTAACCGAAGTAAACAGTGGTCTTATAAATCTTTGTGGGAGTAACATAAATACTTACTGACAAAAATCGGAACTCTTATCAATGATGTGCTCAAATTCAGCAAATGACAAAGCTCCATCATCATCTAAATCAGCCTCCTCTAATACACTCTGTACCAGCTGCTGGATTTCTGAATCGCTGAGTTTCAACTCCGGGCCACACAATCTTTCAATAACCTCCCTCAAGTCTGATACACCTATCATGTCGTCACCATCAAAGTCTGAAAATAATTTTGTCAATATATCAGTAACTTATAGGAATACTCATGAAATATGAACTTATATTGTAAAGTCTTTTTTTATGACAATGGAAGGAAAACAAGCCGATGGATTGACAAGTCATGTCTATGACAAAAAATATTGAAGTTTATAACTTCTTATGTTGTAAAAATATGATTTTGATCACTAGCAAAATCATTTCATTACTTAACCGCCTGTGGTCTAGCGGTTCAGTTGTTGGACTTGACTACATGAAAGAAAGAAAGAAAAGAAAGAAAATTTATTTATTTGCGGAATATGTGTGTTAAGGTTGTTACAAAATTATTTAAGCTTTCCAACATATTCTACCACATTGTGGTGTGCAAATATGAGGTCTGGAGTTCGAATCCCGGGTCGAGCAACAAAAAGAAAATTGGGTTTTACCAATTTTCTATTAAAAAAAATGTTGCTCGGGATTGGCAGAGATGTGACTTATTTGAAATACTTCTATTTTAAATGCAAATACAAAATGCAAAATACCTATTTTGTATTTTGCATTTCAATGCCTTTTATTAAAAAACATTTTGTATTTTATTTGAAATACCTTTCGAGACGTATTTTGCATTTTTAAATTAATTTTACTTATTTACTTTGGTATAGTTCAGCCATTATTTCTAGTCAAACAAAATACCTATTTTGTATTTTGCATTTCAATGCCTTTTATTAAAAAAACATTTTGTATTTTATTTGAAATATCTTTTGAGACGTATTTTGCATTTTTAAAATTAATTTAAAAATACAAAATACTTTATTTAAGCCATTATTACTAGTCAAACAAAATGAAATGACGTAAACCCATCGAGTTTAAACTCATTCAATTCACCTTAACTAGATCTCTTCATATTTTCTGATGACAAGGACTTGACGACAGGTACCCTGATGAATTTAATGTGAAATGTCTGATGGACCACAGTGTTAAAAATACTGTCTTATGTAGATATGTTTTATAATGTTTACAGATCTTCTAAAGCACATCATAGAACAGAGGTGTTATGAGTTTGAACTGTTTGTGTGTGTTTACGTATGTTTGTCTGTAGCTCCTAAACAATTGTGATGAGCAGTTTTAACCTCCGACGGAAAATTAGAGGTTTAACTAAGCCTTGACAGAAAACGTACGTACCTACTTATGTCTGTGGCAATTTCATATAGATATATTACAGGTTTTGTCGGAGGTTTATTGATTGTGTTCTTATAATTTAAGGCTATTTTCCCCGTTTAAGTCCGTGCTTCTTTGCAGAATAGACCATCTGCCTCCCTGTCAGGGGCGAAGAGAACTAACACTGAAATCCGACTAGGTGGTGGAGTTTCGCAGAGACTCGCCTGGATAGGCACCACTGCCTTACCTATTCCTGCCGCCATAACGTCAGTGCTTGCCGTTATTGTGTTTAGAGGACTTTGGTGAGTTGCGTGAATTTCTCACCATCAGGAAATCTGCTTCACTCCCTTCCAATTCCAATTAACGATACCCGTTTAATTGTTATTAATATAATTAAAGTATAATAATAATAAAATAAGAACTAGATGCACAATTAACAGAAACAAATGACAACACAGTTCACAAAATGAAGCCATGCGTCAGCATGTCTATCTTTCCGTTAGTCTATAAAGTTTTTTTACTTTATTTTAATTAAGTGAGTATTATTATTATTAAAATAACAGAGTTTATTGATGCGCGTAAAAAATATGACCAAAATGACATACATAAGGTGCCATTTGGCTCGGCATTGTGTTTCTATTGTTTTTTTTAAGATAAATACAAGATATAAGAGAATTATAGATAAAAAAACCATTCCAAAATGGAATGATTTTGACAAATTCCTAGTTGACAAATTGAAAATACCTATTTTGCATTTAGCATTTGAAATACATAATGCAAAACTATTTTGCATTTTGTATTTGAAATAGTAAATCTGGAAAGTATTTTGCATTTTGTATTTAAATTCTTTTTTAAAACCATTTTGTACATCTCTGGGGATTGGATATGTGTCCAGTTGTCGATCACATTATGGGACTTAGTGTCTTCGGCTAGTCGTGGGTGCCTCTGCCCACCACTTTGGGATAGGGACTTATTGACTATTTATTAACATAATAGTTTGTAAAGATTTTGGAATATACTAAGTAATGTTTGGTATTTATTTACACTTACAAGTTGTCTATAAAATAGAAAAGAAGGAGCAATAATGTATGCATTTTATTATTTAAACACAGTTTATGGCTAAAAATTTAACAAATTCCTCAATTGCACTCAATACAAAAATCAGAGAAATCAGGACTGCCAAAGTTTTCGAGTTGATGAGCAAGGATTGAAATGATGATGAAATAAATATTCAAGTGCAATCCTAAATATAATAAGCTTACCAAAAATTCTAAAAGCATGCTCTGCTTTTACCGCTTTTGGAGCATTCTCACTGAAAACGGACATCATATCTAGAAAGTCTTCAAAATTGCAATCTCCATCATTGCTAGAGCTGAACACCTTGCATATCCTGTCCCGAAAGGGATTGACTCTTAGCTCTGGATATTGCAGTATCTTTGCCATTGGTAGTTTTGCATTTTTGTTATGACCCACTTTCTCTGGTGCTAATGCTTTAAATTTTTGATGAGCACTGAAATATTTAAAAAAATACTTTAGCTAATTCAATGCACAGAATACAAATAAAATATCTGACACCCATACCACACTATCAAAGTACTGTAAGGGGGTCAGATATTTCGTTTGCTTTCTGTGCACCTAATCAAGTCATGATAATCATAGACAGTGCATTATTTTGAAGGTGCATAAAAATTTGTAAATTCTTTTACATATCAGTCGAACAGTTTAGGCAACATATTAAGATGAAATTTCATACAAAAAACTTGCTAACATAAATTATTCATAAATTACACCTGAAATAAGTAAAATATCTCATTAAATTTGTAATTTGGCACTTGATACTCTCTGCCTACCATGTAAGACACTTGCCGTGATAATATGTATCTATTTAAATTTGTAATTGTTTTGAAGGTGATGCAAGTATAATGTGAAATCAAAGAATAGGATACATAAAAGTATGGTAATAGCCAGCCTGTACATATTATTAGCATAATAATATATATTTTGGCCTTCTAAATAAACAGGAGCTTTTTAAATATGTATTTTAAAAAACAAAATAAAACATATTATACTTACTACAATACCTCCTTTTTTGTGAAATAGGTCAGATCCTAAAACAAATAATTAATTATTCTTTTATTTTTACTTTCATATGCTAAAACATCTGTAACTAACCAAAAGGCTTGTGTTTGATTTTCAATGAGGACACGCATAACTGTGATAAAAGCAAATGTCAGTTTTTCTGGATTTAGATCCTAATTATGTTTATTAAATTTATCCATACAGAGTTACTTTCTGTAACATGTATGTTTATAAACATTCATTTTAAATAATCCTCACAAATACTTCACTTGTAGTCATGTTGTACTTAGTATGAGTCACGCTCATCATTAGTTGAATGCTTTTTTTACATTTTATTCATGCATCTTATATTTGACATCAGATAAAAAGTATAATTTGTAATTATTTTAAATTTCTAGTTACTTGATAAATCAAAAGTGTTAACTATTTGAAAAAGTCTCTTAGTTTGTCTGGTCCGCTAAGTGTAAAAAATAGTAGTATCTCTAAATAAATTATAATAGTTGCCTAGCACTATTCGCAAATTAATTTATAATTTAGAAAAACAAAATACATAAATGGTCAAAACGGAAACAGACTGGCATACAGCAACTGCCTCATACTGGGATAAAACACACCCAATATAAAATTGTGCACATGTGCAAATACACATTTCTCGAAACAAGTAATCCTATCCATCAATTTGACACACAATAGTCTGAGTGATCAGTTATGCCACAGCCAATTTTCTTTATTATGATGAAGAAATTGACTAGTAAGAGAGTACTTACATGTAATTTATTGAAATAGATACAGAACATATTTCGCTTACAGACACATAATATATTTCTCCTAAGCAATTTGACTTGTGTATGTATATATGAAAACATGTAAATAGCCTTTTAGTAGGTAGTAATTGCAATAATTACAATTGTGTATGTCTGTATGTTTTCCCAAGAATTTAAAATGAAATGACACTAAGAACATACCTCATAGTCTTGAAGCTCTTCCTCTGTGAATTGACTTTTTCCTTGACCCATATTAAAATTAGTAAAGATTGTTTATTATTGAATCAGCTCACTGGCAATTTCTATGCACTCCTAAATCAAGGTTTGCTCAAAGAAAATAACCAGAACGAATTAGATTCTGTTGTAATAATTTCTGGAATAGTAAAAGCAGTCAACCCATTATTTACGTTTTTGTTTTACTCATTTTGTTCGAAATCACCAAACAGCACGATCAATGATCATTATTTCATTAGTATTTCACATTTGCTACGAGTACGTTTTTATGGTATGTTTTGAAAAGGGAAGATCACGAGAAGATTAATAAAATTTTTACTAAATATTCAGAACTCAGAAGAAACAGGAATCAATAAATAAATAGAGTATTGTAGTCTTTGTAAATAATTATAAACAAACAGGAATCAGAATGGACATGGACACTTCAACTTCAGTCTTCACGCCTTGACAGTAATGCCCACAGGTAATGCCTCAGATTATATAGTAATACCAAAGTAATACTACGTAATAGTATTTAGTAATGCCACCACAGACCAATTAGAGTACTACGTAAATGCCACTTAGCAGAAAAAAATATCACTAATTTGGTTTTATTTAGAAATAGTGTGGCCATCGCAGAATCAAGGATTCTGCCACGCGTTTTTTGAAATTCGGTCAAATTTGCCACACCAATCGCTAAATCTGCCCTTTTTCTGCCACATACTTTAACAACGAAAAACACTCTGTATTACCTTTAAATACCTATGTCGATTTGAACAGGAGGTCAATTCCTACGACTCTAGATTGCATGTCATCTCAAATGAGATATCAAAATATGAGATTTCCTTTTTTGAAATCTCGATGTTCGAGATACCTCGAAGCCTGTCATTCGACATTCTATGATATTTCACGAACGAGAATCATTTCACTTCATTTACTCATCCAATTTGCATGCGAAATTGACAATCTCAAAGTTCGACATGAAATTTAACTTTTCAGAATTAAGTCTAGTAGTAAGTATCTATAAGACGATGGAAAAAAAAGCTAGTTATATTTATATTTATCTTTTAATTATAAGCAATATTTTTTAGTCACTCATAAAATCTTATGTCTCTACTGTTCATTATCAGAATTATCTGCAATCACTTCATCTGTATTCTCATATACTGATTTTGATCCCAATTTTTAGATAATATTTCTGGATGGTTTAGAGGCAACACAATCACCTTGTTCTTTTACACCTTCTTTACTAGCTGTAATAGCTGATATGTATTCAAAATCGAGTCTGTTTCGAAGCTTGGTCTTGTTGAGATTAACCTTCGAAAATATTCGTTTTTTATAACGTTTTGTGCCTTTAGAAACTGTAATTGGTTGGAGGAAAATTATATGGAGTTGTCTTAGGAACTTCAGTACTTGCCGCCTCCCACTCTCCAATACTCCTCCTTACTTTTGTTGTAACTGTGATAGTCCTTCCCAGAGACTTTTGGATCGCTTCTGCTTTAATTGTCATGTTTTTAGGAGTGTGGAACATACCGGAGCTGTTTGTCAATAAAATATATCAATTGAATATGTTTTGTAAAAGTGTAAAAACGTAATATTGTATGTAGTGTAAAAAGTGTAAACTTATAAAATATAATAAAGATCAGAACTAAAAATAGTTATGAACCAATCAATCACTATAAAACTATAAATAAAAGCTAAAGTTTTATGTATGTACCTATGTAAAGTTTATACCTACGCAGCGTCGAAGAGCAAAAGTGATGTCCAGCTATCCTTAGCACGTACTCCTTGTTGTAAAACACAATAACAGTAAAATAATACAAGGAAAACAAAGAGTTTTAAATCTTTTTAGCAGAAGCAGTCTTAATTATAATACAAAATATAGGTACAAATAATAATTAGCTCTAATACGATAGAGTCAGTCTTTAAACACAAATTTAAAATAATAGTAACAGTAAAAGAAAAAATAATGTTAAATAATAATAAGTTGTATTATTATTTTACAATATTACATCGTTTAATGTTATTTTGTAATACTCATTTATTGCATAAAGGCCAACAAAATAAAGAAAATGCAGTAAGAACTGTTTCAAACTCTCAAATTAAATAGACCACAATCGCACATATTCCAATATAAAACTTGATATATTTTATCTGCCAAAGTTTTGTTACTAACAGTCGGTTCGACAGTTTGTGGTTAAAAACCTTCATAAACCAAGTACGAGTAGGTACTGTTCTCGTAAATCGAACGTTACTTTCGACTTTCTACGTAGGTACCTACTTACGATTAAAATACATAAATACTCTCTTAAAAATCTTTTACATGGGGAATATAATGAGGGGCCTTAAACTGTTAATATTTTATTACTTGTTTACATAAAGAAAGAATTGACATAGACATTTAGTCTGCTTCTTACTATGTTTCTCAGTTATTGTTTTCTTATTAGAAAATTACGATAAGTGTTTTTACAAGGTTTCTTCAGTTTCTTGAAACTGGTTGAACATGTATGCCATGCGATTACACAACAAACTGAAGATTAGTTAGTTTTTGTCATTAAAATTTATTTCATTTTCTTGAGGTTGTTCGAATTCTGTATCTGTAACAAATTTTCAAATAATTTTTAAGTGCAAGGTCTTTTTATAAGGTCTTAGAAAAATATAATAGGCGCATAGAACAATTAAATATTCCCTTCTGAAATCGCGCAGTTCAAACTAGATAAGTACCTACCTACCTACAAGGGCTGATGCTGGAGCAGTTTTTTTAACGTCAGCTTTATTATCAACGAAAAAAGAATTATCAAAATTTTTCAATCCGGTCAAGCGTGATGCGATGTTTAAAAGAAATGGGTAATTTAATAGGTACCTCACTTTAATGGCGGGGGAAATAATAAAACTAAATTTTAATTAAATCGTACGATACAGTTTATTATCCATATCCCCGAAGAGATAGGCAGAGGCACAACCTCTAAAAAATACTAAAAGATGCTAAAAAAAATACAAGTTCACCGAGTTTCTTTCTGGCGGTAGATTATGTTATGATAATCTCTTGTATTATAATATTATAGACGCATCATAATTGCCTTTTGGATGGTCTGTGTGAAATAAACAATTTTCTTTCATTTATTCTTGCACCCACGGACCAGAACTGGCCGAAAACACTAAGGCCCACAACATGATAAGTCATAAGCAAGCCTATCGCCAACCAGGCGCACACCACTTCCGTGTTACTTTATATTAGAAAATTGTAAAAACTCATTTTCTTTATGTTGTCCGACCCAACCCAGGACCTCACGACGTCAAATCAAACACCAGACCCCTAGACCAAAGAGGCGATATTAGTTATTACTTTAAAAGATTGAAAAATAATAAGTCAAAGTGTTATATCTGTTAAGCAATTCGCGCGTTTAAATGATGACTACTGTCGAATCATGATCTTCGATTGGCAGCGCCCGGTAA
>NJDD01000437.1:202962-217887 GCA_002245505.1 Calephelis nemesis
CACACACACACACACACACACACACACGCACACACACGCACACACACGATAATAAGAATACAAAATAAAACAATACAAAGAAATTTCTTTAAAAGAAAATTTGATTGCAAAATGTAAAGCTATTTGTTAACTTACAATCCACTCTTATGTTTTTTAGATGTTGGTTTTGTGTGACGATATCACGCCGACTGATCATCTACGGACTGAACAGCTGTGATAGACTTCAACAATGACTGGTCTGACACTGTAGTAAGGATGTGTCAATCAACATGACATATAATCCGCTGGTTTTAACCTTGAGTTGTAACAGTAAAACATGAATGACGAAATAAAAATAATTAAGTATACATTTTTTACGTGAGAAGTTAGCGAACAAGCATAGGGTTGTCCTGTTGATATTTTTTTGTATGGTGATAGAAGGCAAACAAGCAGACGGATTTCCTGTTGGTAAGAAATTCACGCCGGCTAGAGACACCAAAGGTGGTAAAGGGGCGTTGCCAATCTGAGGTCGGGATGTTAGTCCTCGAGCAAAGTAAGTAACCTTACCCTTTAAACGGGAACACGTCATGACGTTATGGCGGCAGGAATAGGTAAGGCGGGGGTACCAATCCGGGTGAGTCGCTGCGAAACTCTATCACCTAGTCAGATGTCACGGTGTTAGTAACGGTAAGTTGATGCTTGCCTTTTATGAGCTCCTGGCAGGAAGCAAATGGTCTATTCTGCGAAGGAACCCGGACCAACACGGGATTAGACAATAGTAGCCTATAGACATGATAGATGTTACGGTCGAGTCATGTATTTTTAGGAAATTCTATCTCGATCTATCTACAGATAGCAAAAGGCCTAGAGATTTGTTGCTAAGATATTTTTGTTACAGTTAAAAATTATTTAAAAAAGATTTTTAGTAAGTAATTAATAAATATGAATATTCCTGGACAAGTATCACAATTTGAATCCAATTCCAAAGCATAAAATACATAAATAGATATGTACCAGTATAAATTTAATCAACACCCAGACCCGGAAATGCAGACATCTTAATGTTCATCACACAAATGCCTGCCTCCGTCGGGAATCGTACCCGAGCCTCGCGGTTGGTTAGTGTATTTAGGCGTGTACGCTAGCCACTCAACCAACTAGGCGGTTAACAGTGGTTTCCTGGTAGCCAATTTAAAGTAGCCCTATATTTTATCTTAGATAGGCTGTTAAAATTGTCCCATATTGGATCAAGATAATATTTTAAATCCACGAAGGCTTCGTCGTTAGTGATCGGACATCCTATATATAACTTATTCTTGTCTTATCACTGTGATGTAGAGACAGATTAAAAAAAATTAAATTATTACGAAAAGTATCTTCACGCACATATCTCCGAAGAGGTAGGCAAAGGCACAAACCAAGGCACCCACGATTAGCCGAAGACAATAATTTTCCTCGATGTGATAGGTGGCAAACCTGTCGCCAACCGGGCACATATCCAATCCCGAGCAACGTTTTTTATTAGAAAATTGGAAAAACCCAATTTTCTTTTTGTTTCCCTTTTCGGGATTCGAACCCGGGACCTCATGCAGTCAAGTCTAACAACTGAACCGTTAGACCACAGAGGCGATTAAAATGATTATGATTTTATTAAATCCTTATTTGTCAAACTTTTAATACTGTCTGGATAAAAATCCATACAAAAACAATTATTTAAAATTGTCATAATCTAGCAGTGTGGTTTTGTACTTTTGTCGTTTATTTTGAAATGTCATTTTATTACAAAAACTTTGTTAGAAATATTAATTAAGTGCATAATCAGATTTGAGGGCAAAATGGGTTGCTTTTTCTCTAGGAAAACTAACGATGTAAGTATTTTACTATTGCTAGCCGTGTCATATATAATTCACTTTTGACATGAACATTACTCTTATGACATGGATAGGAGGACAACACAGCATACGACATGACGCCAATTCGACACTTGCCGGTGATATTCGTGAACGGCGTACCTGGAGCGGGAAACCAGACGGTGGCGGAAACCATTTCCACAATAACCGGCTACACGATGATAAGACCTGGCGAGTTGATCAGGAATGAGGCGGAGAAGGATACTGTTCGGGGGCGTCTCATAGCTGACAAGCTACGAGCTATGGAAGAAATACCGGAGGTAAGTTTTCACCAGGTTCATTCACAGATCTTTAAGGATATCAAATATTGGGCCAAGAAGTTGGCTTAAAGTGTAGATGCTTAATTAGTGATTTGTAAACGGCGATCATTGAAATACGACAGAGTTTTTTAAGAACCTGGGCCCAATTTATGGTGCGGCTTTTGAAGAATAGACTCACAGCCTGCCAGGTAGCCTATGATGGAGGAATATACGAGTAGGTTATGTGTCACTAACCATTAAAATAGTGCGTGGTCGAGTTCTGGGATGCCATGTTTTCGGAGGTAATAGTTGACATTTGTGAGATATATCTGGTTTGATTGTCGTAGTTACATACAGCCATGGTATGCATACAATGCAGCAGGAGCTAGGGGAGAGTCGAACATATTTTAAAATTTTCCAGTGTTTGAAAAATATTTATTTTCATATAAGTAGATATAGAGTTTAGAATCATATGTAACTTGTATGACCAGGTAAATCACTACAAACCTTTGGTTCTGCGTTGAAAGAAAGGATGTAAGAGAAGAAAGGAGGAGGCTGCCAGTAAACTAAAAAAATACATCCAAATTCGCATTGTATGTCTGTGTCGTTTTTTTTTCTTTTAACACAGACACTTTAATTCAATCCATTTTTTTTGGATCTCACTATTACGAATGCGGTCAGTTTAGGCAAAACGAAGTAAGGTTAGTTCATGTAACTTGTCTGAATATATTTATTTATGATTCTACTTCCAGCAACTAACAGTGAACATGATCAAAGAGGCTATGTTAAACCACCAAGACGCAAAGGGTTTCATACTGGTTGGGTTCCCGAAGGATCCCAGGACGTCGCACATATTTAACAGACAAGTGAAGCAGCCGGAGAAGATAGTCGTTTTAGAAATTGACAATGAGGTACAACAAATAACACTTCTACTATTTTGTCAGCATCAGGACTTAACGACCCCATTGCTGATATTGGTGGTAATTTTGTTGCGCACTCACTGAACTAATTTTAAGTTATTGTTGTCTTCTTTCAACGAAAGCAATAGAAAGAGACAAAACCTTTTTGTGCTGTCATATTAGTCTATACACGACATATCTACAAACGTTTCTTCTATAACTCGGAAAACGTTGATACAAACATCATAATTTGACACGTCCGGAGTAATCTGACATGTTTAAAATATTTTATCTCTTTCGTTTTTGTTTCATTAGAAAAAGATAGCGTGCATCTAAAATAAGTTTAGTTTGTGAACAGCAGAATCACCACCATTGCAAGCCGTTACAAACAACACTTTACTAAACAAGCAAAATTAAATCTAAAAAATGTTAATGTTGCTAAAAGATTAACATTTTTACTATTTACGAGAAAGATGTTGAAATCTACAAAAAGTTAATGATAAAACAAACTAAGTGTGTTACGTTTTAAGCCTTCGAGGTTTTACTGTTTAAATGCTGTTACGATTTTAATATAATTTTATTAAAACATAGCCATTTTGCCGCCATAGCGTTAGTGCTTATCGTAGACGTGTTCCTATTCGGAGGATAATGCAGCCGTTCAACTTACTTTTGATGGAGGCCTAACTTGGGATGTTAGGCCTCCATCAAAAGTTAGGTTGGCAACGCACCATTACCACTTTTGGTGTCTCTAGGGGGCGTGAATTTCTTGCCACCAGGAAATCCGTCTTCTTGTTTGCCTTCCAATATCATAAAATAAAATGAAATTATATAAATAGAACATAATCCCTATTCTGTAGAGAAACTATCTAATTAAATATGACGAATATGCTAAAAAGTTAACCTTCCGCCTGCAGATTAACAAAAGTCTTTCTGAAAGTCAACTGATCGTTGTGGCTTAGTGGAAGTAAACATTCAGCAGTTTTGGGTTTCTTTTTTTGCAGGTAGCAGCCACCCGGTTACAGAACAAGCTGTCGGAGCTGGGCCGGCCGGAGTCCGAGATAAATGCGGCTCGCCAGATCGTCCAGGAAGCCTCGCACAAAGTCAAAAGTATTCACAAACGATATGGCGGTCATGTTATAAAAGTGCGTATTTATATTATTTTTTTTAATCTCTAACTTGTTACTAACCTCGCGGTTTTTACAACTTCGCCGAGCTTTGTGGGCCGAGCAGAGTGCTCAGCCCGAGACATGATATTTAAATGGATTGGACTGTTACCTACAACGCCAGCAAGAAGGGCTGTCTTACGGGAGACCGTACCTCGACTTGGTGCTGCGTTCTGGTTACTGGGTGGACTTGATGGAGGAGTAGTGGCAGCTCGTAGCTCGGCGTTAGGCGCCGGGCGCAAGAGAGGTCTTCGTCGCCTAGACCGGCGGCGATGGTGTAGTGTGATGTTGTTGTATTGTGAATTTGTGTTCGGGTTGGGAATATGGAGTATAGCGTTTGCCGCGATTATTGGGTCCGGAGGATCCGATAACACGTGGCGGGGTCTTCTTTGATTAGGGGGCGCGTTCGCGGCTGGTGTGTAGTCACACGCGGGTGCTAACACCGGATTTGGGTGGGCAGCCGTTATTTCAAAGTATCGTTCCGGTATTTCTTTGAAATACTGCGCTATCGTGGGTAAATCAAGGTCGCGATGTAGGTCCTCGTTGCGAACGTACCACGGAGCACCCGTGGCAGTTCGCATGAACCTATTCTTTACTATTTGTATTTTTTTAATATGGGACGGAAAGTTATGCGTTAACTACCGTACCGTACACTACTGTAGGTTAATATGAGTCTAACACATGTTTTGTAAAGTTTCACTTTGTTACGAACTGACATTTTAATGTTTTTATTAATAAGATAATAGAGACGGCTAAGTTATTTGTGAATTTAGAGTTATTTGTGACACGCAATATATGCGGTTCGAATGACATATTTTTGTCTAGAGTGACCCTAGGTATTTTGTTGAGTTTTCCCAGGGGATCGCTCTGCCAAACGTTTTGATGGTACCAGGGCTAAGACTGGGTCACACCCGTTCTCTGGGTTTGATGCCTCGATTAAAGTACACTGCTGCACTTTTATCGGAATGCACTTTTATATGCCACTTCCTAAACCAGTCGCCCAGGAGAGAGGCCGCGTTTCTGAGGAGGTAGCTTATTTGCTTACCGCGATGGTGGGTTGCATACACGGCCGTGTCGTCCGCGAAGAGGGCTACGTGGACGCGCGGCGGTCGTGGTACGTCGTTCGTGTACAGGGTATATAATATAGGTGAGAGCACCGAGCCCTGCGGCACTCCCGCCTCTAGGGGCCTACTGCTAGAGAGAGTCCCTTCTACACGAAATCTGAATTTACGATTCGACAAGTAGTCTCGTACGATGAGAACTAGTCTGTCTGGCACGCCTATATCGTAGAGCTTATAGATTAGGCCGTTGTGCCAGACCTTATCGAACGTCTTGGCCACGTCGAAGAATATCGCTCTCGTATATAAAGGTACTAGGTAATCGTCTATTCAGGCCGTCTAGTATTTGCTCCGTGAGGCGGTGCACTTGATTTGTACATGAATGGGCTGCCCGGAAACCAAATTCCTCATTCATTAACAAATGTTTCTCGGCTACGACCGTCTTAAGGCGGGTGAGGATAAGACGCTCGTATATTTTGCCCAGTGAATTACTTATCGGGCGTATTTATATATGTATAGATATCTAGCGGCGGCTTATTGCAAGAAGTCATTAAGTGACAAATTCATTATTCTTAAACGGTAATTTCAACATTTTAACAGAAAATGTCAAAGTTGCAGTTATGGATTTCGTAGCAAGCTGCGTAACGCCTAAAGTAAATTAGTCAGAATTTAGAGTGTTTTTTGCATTGTCAAATATGTCAAAATGAATCCATCCTTGAAAAAACGTATTTAGTGATTTTTTTGCAGTTAATGAGTTCTTGAAATAAGCCGACGATTTAGGGTCCTTCCAAAAATTAGGTGTTAAAATTATAGGGCACCGTCCTGTACATCTAATAAAAGATATCTATATAAAAAATAACGTGGTTAAAGTGAGTTTAGGGATTTTTTAAGACTTAGGTACTGCATACAGAATAATGAACATAGCTCATTCATTTGACTTAAAATGTGAAAAAAAGGAAGCATTTGTAAGAAATAGACATATTATTTGGAACATTAAAAGCAAGGCGACCTCAGTCCTTCAATTATTTTATCACCTAATTGATTTATAATTAGAGTTTATTCTATACTAGCATCCTGTCCCAGCTTCGCATGGGTGGACTAACTTCTTTGTAATCATGTGTATAAACCTTCCTATTGAAACATTCTATCTACAAAAAATCGTATCAAAATCCATTGAGTACCTAGTCTAGTAGATATACACAGAGACATACAGCATAAAGCGACTTTGTTTAAAAAGTGTAGTGATTAGGTATATCTCAAGTTCCTAGTAGCATATATTCTCAGTATCAAGAATAACGAATGAATATGCACACGTAATAATGTTAAGAACGGGTCATTTCAGAGCCGTATTAGTTAAGGGGTCATATACGCTAAAATACGTCAGCAGTTTACTGTTTTTTTCATACAAAGCAATCATGGATCTTGCTGACAAAAATACACAAGATTAACATGAATATGCTTTACTAGACTAGTGTTTCCAAAACACGATTCATTTCACTTTGCTCGATAGAAAAAAAATCAAAAAGTTAAACCTTTTTTGAAAGCAAAACGCAAATGTCTACTTCAAATATGAAAATATCGACACCAGATTTAACGTAAACATAGATAAGTACTATACCTAAAAGATAAGTGTTTCAGTTTTTATACTTTTTTTCAAATTACTTTTATAGTGTCAAAAATAGTGATTTGTCGCTTAATTAAGACGTTTACTTTAGAGCGCCATTATTCATAGTAATCATAGAACGGGGGAGCGCGGTGATTGGCTCTTCTGGCTGACTGAGTATGGGGCCTTAAGTAATACGGCTAATATTAGATATGCTAATACGTACTAGGTATTGCTTTTTTGGTAAAGGGTTAGTTAAAAGGCTGTACAGTTATGTTATACTTTGTTACCAGTTGGACAGCAACGGCAACCCCAAAGTACTGGCGTCTAAGCTGAAAGAGATTCTGTCAGACACCATGGAGAAGAATCACCAGGAGGTGATGACAAACACCACCTCCGCACCCGCCGTGCTGCGGCCTACCTCGAACCCGATACCAGACACCGAACCCGTTGAAGTTAATTCCTAGTGTTACGCTACTTGTGATTTGTTTTTTAATAATAAATGTTTACTTTGATGTTTATTGAAACAATTTTATTTATGCTACAGATAAAACATAATTTAATGAAATCAAAAATTAAATAATATTACTGTATACATATACAATTGTGTTTTTGTTTGTCTGTCTGAATGTAGGTATGTATTCCTAGAAAGTGCCAAATGGATTATTTTATATTTTTGATCTAATTTGAAACAGTATTTTTAAAACGTTTTTAAAATGAAACTAATTTTTTTCGTAAACGTTAATAGATTGAGTAGAGGGTAGAAAATTATTGCATTACGCTATAATTATCTAACTGTAGCCCTTAGAGTGAGAATGTTCGTTGCAAAACGAGATTTTGTATTTTTTTAACTCGCTTGACCAACTGAAGCTGTAAAGAAGCTGATATCAAAAGTTTTGCAACAGACAAAAGATGTAGTATAGTATATATAATACTTATAAGGTAGGTACTATTATAGAAACTGTCCTGGGGGGTTACCATAAGCTCTTAAAACAGTACTATTTCAGCAATACTTATTGTCAGTCGAGAAAGACAACCTTATGACGTACACAATAAAGTTGCTTATAAAGGCAGACATTTAGCACGATTTAAATAATACTGCTATAAGCGTTCATGGTAGGGCCCCTGAATGTTACAAACATTGAAATATGATGTAAAGTGCGTCTGTTATTGCAGTGTCTTGATGGAAATACCCATTCATTACGTAAGTAAGACAAAATATGTTGACCTATTTATAAATAAAACGAGATACCTAGTAATGTTTTAAAATAATTGTAACGCGGGAATTGCAGACTTATGAAAAACCACATAAAACAAATCCTATCCTATTAATATTATGCGAAAGTTTGTATGTATGGATGTATGGATGTTTGTTACTCTTTCACGCAAAAACTACAAAGCCGATTACGATGAAATTTGGTATGTAGGTAGCTGAAGACCCAGAATAACATATAGGCTACTTTTTTATCCCGGAGTTCCCGCGGGATTGGGACTTACGCGGGTGAAACCGCGGGGCGCAGCTAGTAATACCATAGATTTGGGATGTAATGTCGAGAAATGTCAGTCACGTTAAATAGTATATTAAACCAAAACTAAACATTGCCCCATTTAGGTATATTAAAAAATAGTTTATTTCATCTTTAAGTACTCGTGAAAGAAGGATCATCAAATAGTGCTTTTGTTAAAGTACCTATATAAAGATACTTTTAAATAAAAAACTTTTTTATTTTACTTTGAACTCTTAATCGTTTGACTGCTCTAGTTTTGGCTTAAACAAAAGTTTTTTTTTAATTTATTTAGGCATGGACCTAGTCGCCGGAAGCAAAACATTAAAATTAATTAAATCCAGTTACTGTTAATCCGGTCGCCGGAATCCTCAGCTTTCGCGGATTTTTATGGATTATAGTGTGGGGATTGAATTATTGCCATCATAGCTTCTATAGAGTGAATATACTTGACGATAACTTCAGTATGTACCCTTGTATTTAGGAGTTATGACGTTATTTCTTTTGTGCAGATAGGAGACTTAAAATCCCATTGTTTTGATCTGTATTGGTCCCGGACTTCATCGAGTAAGTTGTTCAATTGCCTTCTAGATATAAATTTGCAAAGACTCGCTCGGATTGCCATAGGTACCAATTTTTGTCGCTGTAACGTCAGTGCTCGTACTTATCCTCACTAGTGTACAGGTTTCGACTAATTCTACCGAGGCTGTTTGATATCGATTTAAAAAGTTGTAATAACTACAATATGGTAATAAAACCTATTTTTATATCCTGTGTTAAAATTACTGGCCGTCTAAAAATATTTTTTTAAATTTTAAAAATCAAAAACGGCTTCACTCCGACAAGCGACATACGTCGTTGTCATTTGTTCAAAACAAAACTTGGCCTTGTAGGGTTCAGACGCGTCCAGGATCACCAGGTATTTAAATTCACGTCCACGCTGGAAGAAATCACCACGCTGGGCAAATCAATCATCAAAGTAATGAAGATAAAATTACGTTAGTAAAAAGCAGTACTTTTTATGTTGTAAATACACATTTTAGTTTTCCACAAACATTGCCTATCATCGCTTAAATTGAAAATTATTAGGTCGAAAATTAGGCCGATATGCAAGCCACAATTTTTTTATGCGTCCTATGTTGATGTGTAAGAATGTATGGAAGTTCCTGTGTGCCAACTTGAGTACGAAAATGAAAAAGCTCTAACGCGCGCGGCGGTTTTTACTGATTTTCTTTGAGATTTCGAATTTTGGCTATACTTAAAGTTAATAGTAGATAATGCTAGATCCAAATGGGTTGAAGGTCATGATAAATATAACCTTAAAAGGTGTGTATCGGCAGCCGTTAGGCACTAATATCTTTAATGTGACTGAATGTAAGAACTCTTTTCTCTTATATTTATTGAACATGATAGCCAAAAAGGAGACGGTTGTGATCGATGGATAATGTGGATAATCAATTACAAATGGAGTATCCATCTAGTTATTGAAAATGGACGCTAACAATTGCTCTTGAAGCTGAAATATTTTTTAACATCATACTCGACTCATGCTACCACTGGTGGGCTATGGTGGGTGACATTATAGTCATTCTTAGCAGACATGTATCTTTAAACTTCCTCTTTGTCTAATTTTATGTTTTTATCAATAGTTATAGAGGTTTTGTAATGAATGAGTAAATGTTATTTCGCTTGTGTATCAGATGATAGGTATATACAGAAGGATATTTATAGAAGTATCTCTATGCCGCTATCCCCGAAGGGGTAGGCAGAGGCAAAACCAGAGCATCTACGACTAGCCGAAGACACTAAGTCCCACAATATGCCTTATCTATTTTTTTGTAGCCCGACCCAGGGATCGAACCCGTCAAGAAGTTAAGTCTGATGCCGAAACGCTAGACCACAGAAGCAAAATTTAGAAATTTGCATAATTACTGCAAGTTAAACATTACATGTGCAAAAAATACTTCCTCTGTTTTCCCCTGTTTTTAAGCGATTCAAGAACGATTGGCTTGATAGTGTTATACTTATGTACCTGTATATAGGTCGATTCCGAAAATATTTTTTAACTCATCATGACGCTTTGGACGTATCAATTATGCCACATCGCAGCGTTAAACCGGTACGACTTTCGAAAGTTAGAAAGCGTACTCAATTCTTTCAGGCTGCATGCCTCTTCTGAATCACTGAACGTATTCTTTTCCCGTGGGTAGCTAAGATCATTCACTATTATCTGATCTCTTTTGCTCGTTTGCTCACTTTTCTATAAAAAAAACTAAAGTTCTTTAAAGCTAGGGATCGGCTTCCGTCAACATCATCTTTAGAAGACAATGATAATGGGAGTCTGACACACTGGGAGGATGTGGGACCGATGCAGATACTGCAGCCTCGCCAACCGCCGCCACAGACGGTGGTGGTCGGCTCCATTCGAAAGAGACGTGGCAACCTGCCGAAGAACTCCGTCAGGATACTCAAGAGGTGGCTCTACGACCACCGGTACAATGCTTACCCCAGTGACGCTGAAAAGCTAGCTTTGAGCCAACAAGCAAGCTTAACGGTCTTACAGGTATGGATTTTTTAAATGTTTATAGATATTTGTACTTTTCCACAGTATATAGCTACTTTTTATGTGAAGTTTTAGCGAACAAGCACACGGCCCTCGTGTGTATAGTACTAGCTGTTACCTGCGTTGTAGCAGGAAACCGTTGGGCGATTGGGATTAGAAGTATCCTATACTATATATTAATCCAGGTCACAATCTATCTGTAATCCAAATTTCAGACAATTCCGTTCAGCCATTCGAGCGTGAAAGAGTAACAAACATACACACATCCTTACAAACTTTGCATTTACATTTAAAATATTTTTGAAGAGAAAGCATAAAATAAAAAAATAAAGATGTTGCTCAGTAACTTACAAGTTCGATTTAAACTTGTTGCTGTTAAAATTAATAAGTTGTAAATACATATAAATAACAAGCACATGTTACTTTCTCCTAATGGTAAGAGACAACCGTCGCTTATAGATTTCATAGACGTTACATGTTTGCTTTAAGCACTGTCAAATGTGGCGTCTGGGTGAATGATTTCATAGAGGATTTGTATATTTATATTAACTAGTGGTCGCCCATTGGACGAAATTCGACCATAATAAATTTTAATATCTTGTTGATAAGAACGCCATCTTCATTTCTCAAGACCAACTATTTTGTTTCCAAACTTTTTAGTGCACCATCTGTGATCTTTTATCATTATCATCAATGTATTTGCTTGTATGTGTCAAATGCATGGTAGTGTGGGTAATGTTTTATTTATTGATTTAATGTACTTTATAAGCATTATTATTAAAAAAATTGAGCGTTCTGCATTTCTCCTACACATAAACTATAAGTGTGCCCAATTTTATGCTCCTGCGTCCGCGTAATTATCGTGAAAAGGGGTCCAAAGTTTTGGCATCACGTATTAATATAAAAAAAAAAAATTGTATCTTCACGCCCATATCCCCGAAGAGGTAGGCAGAGGCACAATCAGGGCACCCACGACTAGCCGAAGATACTAAGTCCCACAATGTGATAGGTGGCAAGCTTATCGCCAACCGGGCACATATCCTATCCCGAGCAACATCTCTTTTTATTAGAAAATCGAAAAACCCAATTTTCTTTCCGTTGCCCGACCCGGGATTCGAACCCGGGACCTCATGCATTCAAGTCCAACAACTGAACCGCTAGACCACAGAGGCGATACGTATTAATATTATTTTGATATACTAATCCTCTTTGAAATCGTTTACCCAGACGCCACATTTGGCAGTGCTTATAGCAAATAGATAAGTTATAAATACATATAAATAACAAGCACATGGATCTCTGGTGGTAAGAGACAACAAGTCTTTTTAATGAGAGAGCCTATTAGAGCTTGGTATTGAAGTGAGAAAGTTGAAAGATTGTCTTTACATATAAATAACAAGCACATGGTTCTTCTGGTGGTAAGAGACAACTTATTTTTACATTTTAGTCAAGTCTTTTTAATGAGAAGAGTCTATTAGAGCTTGGTATTGAAGTGAGAAAGTTGAAAGATTGTGTTGTAACAACGTTTTGTGTGCAACTGATTTTGATGAAAGCTACCCACGAATGTTTTAACTATTTTTTGCAATAGTACTAGCAACTTTAATATTGGTTAAGAAATTGTTTCCGTTTTTTAAAGAGATTAGAGCGATTATTACATTTTACAGTCTAACTTTGTTAAATACTAACTGTTATCCGCGGCTTTGCTCGCGTGGCCGTTTTTAATAAACTGGTTAAATTAGAAACGTATGAGATTATTATTGAGTTTTTCCCCGTGTTGGTCCGGTCTCCTTTGTAGAATAGACCAACTGCCTTCCTTGCCAGGCAGCTCGTAAAAGGCGAGCATAGGTTTACCGTCACTAGCACCGTGACATCCTACTAGATCGTAGAGTTTCACAGCGACTCGCATGGATTGGTACCACCGCCTTACCTATTCCTGCCACCATAACGTCCAATGCTTGACGTGTTCTGGTGCGGAGGGTAAGGTAGCCGGGTAAACTTAATTTTGCTCGAGGCTCAACATCCCAGCCTCATTTTGGCAGCACAACATTACCACCTTTGGTATCTCTAGGCGGCGTGAATTTCTCACCATCAGGAAATCAGTCTGCTTGTTTGCCTTACAATATCATAAAAAAATGAATGATATATTCCTTTTTTAAACATACTTATTTACTTTTTATCAATAGTCCATTAATAAGTTCCATACAAACATTTAACCCCTATTTCACCCCATT
This sequence comes from Calephelis nemesis, assembly GCA_002245505.1. NCBI lineage: Eukaryota > Metazoa > Arthropoda > Insecta > Lepidoptera > Riodinidae > Calephelis > Calephelis nemesis. The sequence goes on from NJDD01000437.1 coordinate 216,113, forward strand.
AGGGGTAGAATTTTCAACAACACTTAAATAAGTATCTATTTTTTTTAATAAGAAACCCAAAAATGAAGTCTCACGTTTCTTACTTAAAAAATAACGGTCTTCCATACAAACTTTGAACCCCTATTTCACACAGTCAGGATTTGTTATTTTATAGGTATTGACTAGCTACGCCGGCAAACTTAGTTTCACCCCTTGTTCGTATGGGATAAATTAAACTTTTGTTTTTCTTAGTTTCCTCGTAGTCGAACGGAATAAAAAGTATCCTATGTCTCCTTGTTTTAAGCAACCTCCCCATAAATTTCAGAGGAATTGGTTCAGACGTTCTTGAACAAATAGTGCAACTAACACGTTTTATACAGCAAGATTTTTTTATCACCATCCAGATTTTTTCTAGGCATAAATTATCTATAAATAAGTCCATTTATGAAAAAAAAATAGGTATCTAGCAGGTAGCTATCTAGCATGTCAGAGCACTCAGCGCGTAGGTACGGTACTTTGTAGACGACTTTGCGATGTCATATCTTAATATTTTAGTATTGAGGGATACTAAAAGAAAAAACACATATTTAATTATTTACACTTAAGATCAACATATCAAAATTTGGATGGTGATTAAAAAATCAGGGTGTATATATATTTATAGATATATATCACAATATTGAACATTTATTTCAGGTGTGCAACTGGTTTATAAATGCTCGGAGGAGAGTACTTCCGGAGATGTTACGAAGGGAAGGTCACGACCCTCATCAGTACACGATATCGCGTCGTGGTCGCAAGTCTTCGAGCCTCGGCATTGGACCCATGGTGGGAATGGCCTCGACCTCTACATCGCCGATGGGAATCATTCCGGGGAATGTCACTGTCGCTGGATGGGGCGGCATTGAAGTTCAGGTTAGCATCAACTTTTTTCTTTCTTTCTTTGTCATTTCCTCATTTCTAGCTGTTACCCGACGCGTTGAAGTGATTTTTCATGGTTCTTTTTTTCTTTCTTTAAGTTTTGGCCTTCACGTTAGTATTTTGCCATTCGTCAAATAGAAAATTGTATCAAATTTTATATCAATTTTGATCAATTATAATTAGTCATCAGTCATAAGTCGTCAGTAAGCCATGTCAGGCTCATGGGTAAATCATTTTTCATGGTTAGTGATGGAAAAGGACGATTTTCTTGCAGTTAATCGCCTCTGTGGTCAAGCGGTCCGGGTGTTGGACTTGACTGCATGAGGTTCCGGGTTCGAATCCCAGGTCGGCCAACAAAAAGAAAATTGGATTTTTCCAATTTTCTTATAAAAAAAAATGTTGGTCGAGATTGGAAATGTGCCCGGTTGGCGATAGGCGTGCCACCTATCACATAGTGGGATTTAGTGTCTTCGGTTAGTCGTAGGTGCCTTGGTTGTACCTCTGCCTACCTCTTCGGGAATATGGGTGTGAAGATACTTTTTTTCTTTATTTTTTTTAAAAGGTATCCTAAATGTTACCAAGCTATAAGCTGCTACTTCACCGACGTATTGGTGTTGTGATATTAGTAGGGTACTTATTGGCAAAATTTATGTATGACCATTTTTTTTATGATATTGGAAGGCAAACAAGCAGACGGATTTCCTGATGGTAAGAAATTCACGCCGCCTAGAGACCAAAAGGTGGTAATGTTGTGCTGCCAACCTGAGGCCGGGATGTTGGGCCTCGAGCAAAATTAAGTTTACCCGGCTAGCTTACCCTCCGCACCGTAACACGTCAAGCATTGGACGTTATGGTGGCAGGAATAGGTAAGGCGG
>NJDD01000437.1:228329-252118 GCA_002245505.1 Calephelis nemesis
ACACACGCACACACGCACGCACGCACGCACACACTTTTCATTTTAATAAAAAAAATGTGTTGTGTTGTGTCATTGCATGGGTTTACTTCATATCGTGGGCTTCATTTTCAAACCTTGTAACTCCAACATTTTCGAAATGTTAAAACAGTTTTTTCTTCCTCCTGTAAAATTTTACCAAATGGAAATACGGAGTTTGAAAATTAAGCCAGCGATATGTTGGTTGATTGCACAAGAAAAATAACCCAGAAATGTGATTTACTAGATCATTCCATTAGTAATGGCAATAGTATTCCATCACATCCCTGCTCTTGCTACTATTGTAACTGTTGTTACTGTTACTAACTGTGAATACGGTAATACTTACAGCTTTCAGTTTCCCGGGGTATTGTTTCAACACTTCATCGTTATTGGCGAGGAATGTCTTAAGTCTTAGCTTGATGGTCTCCTCGTTGTCGTCCGCGCGGCCCGAGGTGGCGCCGCGGCCTAGTAGCCGGGTGGTAAGCGTATCCGCTGACGCCTCGAAGTATAGGATCACCTGGAATATGAGGACACTTTTTGATGGGATTGAAACCGTAAAAGGCTTGTCAGCAGGCCAATAGGCAAGAGTTTAAATCGGTAGATTTTAGGTGTGGAAAATTTAGCTAAAAATGTAAGCTCATGATCGTCATTACAATGAGAAAAAGCGGTGCTAAGGAAGACAACGGCTCAATAGCTTATGATGTTAAACCTTCCTTAAAAATAATATCAGTAGGTGTGGCAAAATTCTGATAGTCACTTGGTGATAAATGTGTACCTATAAAAACAGTAGATGTTATAGACACGGTGCTCTTCTGGAGTCCTACTGTGCAAGACAGTTACTGTACAACTGTGTTACTATGCAAGTCTACCGGACAGCCTACCCTCCCGATCATTACAAGACAATGCTGTTATTATGCTGGCAGGAGTATGCAAGGCGGTGGATCCCTGCCCGGAGCAGTTTCTGCACACTCTACCGCCAATGTTTTTGTTTGAAATGACCCATTTAACCATTGCTCACCTCTTACAAACTGCCAGATAGGGAATCGGATTGTCGATTATATAATTCTTATCATGGACGCTTGGTGAAATTCCAGTTTATACACAATTTTCCAATATATTGTGGAAGTACAAGTGGTATTGGTATTGGTCGGGAAACTTACTAATCCGGCAAGTCATTGCAAAATTGTGGCAAGTAAGACCTAGTTAGCACTGCGAATTTTCACAGCGCGTTTTTTATTAGCGCGAAATTAAATCCGTGCCACATCTCATAAATTTGGATCTGGTCAGTGTTTTTTTTCGCGTGAATTTTTCAGTGCCAGTGCGGATACTCGTTTAAGACTCAATACGTTTTAGAATTGCGAGAAAAACATCGCGTGGCAAAATCTCGCAGTGAAGACTAGGCCTGTAGTATATGGTATCGGTGAAACACATACAAATAACATAGTAAGTCCGTGGTTGTTTTATTTTTTTGAAAGGAATCCACTACCAATGCAAAATTTTTGTTTCACTTTGCAAGAAAGTTTTCTTTTACACTTCATTTAGGTCTAGGTAGGACAATGATACAACTCCAGGGGAATCTTTGCACGACTCAACATTTGACTGACATATCTAAAAGAATATTTTGTCTTAATTACTAAATTATTTCGCTATCGATAGGTTTGTCACATCTCTACATTTATTTTTATTAGTTACTTAAATGTTACTTACAGTAACTGGAGCTATGGCATTTTCGAAAGCAATTCCTTGTGATTTCTCCCGCGGGTAGCCATCAATGAGGAAACCTTTGGCATCAGCTGTCGCCAGCATAGCCTCTTTGAGCAAGTCCAGTACTACATCGTTGGGTACCAGTTCACCTGTAACAAGTTTTCGTTGATATAATGGGTGATTTCTTATATAAGACGATTAGCTTGCAAGCTGAGACGTGTTTTACCAAAAATTAGACAAATTGATCTAGCACTAAAGAGAGGAGAATACTTGAGTATATGCGCGTGATATGGGTATTAGTCAATAATACAAGTACACAGATATACATACCATTACTTGTTAATACAATTTTGTCTTCATATCAAAACCCAAACCTAGCGGTTGGTGGATGGAACTAGGAGACGTTAAACTTGCTCTATTAAACTGCTTCTAGCCTTGCTTTATCATTGCACCATCGCTTCAGCCCAGCCTTACTCTATTTAGCATTCTAGTAAAAAGTGTGTCTCTGGTGTCTTTTTTTATTTTTCACCCAAACTGTTTTGCTATTTTAGCTCCTTTAAGCAGTGACATGGGTTGAATATCTATAAATTGTGTCTTTTTATAGGATCAAAATGCAAACAAGCACATGGTTTTCCTAATGGATACCATCTATCAAAGTGGTAATAGTTGTCAACATGGGACTGGTTGATGTTGTCTTGTATGTGAGTTTTACCGACTTCTCATAACGAACCATGATACATGCAAGCACTGCCGCTATGACTGCCACTGGCAGGCAAAGTTGAAGCTCAGTCATCAATCCCTGTAGAATACCTAGTTTGTAACTCTATTCTTGTTCTGTTTAATAGTTGGTCACTAACCTTTTTTTTCTTCAAGAAATAAGACAGCAAACAAGCACACGACTCTTTTGACATTAAGTGACAGTAAGTGTGGTTGCGTATTGACCCAACACCATAGTTTTTATAGGTGCGTCGCTACCCAGTGGCCCTAGTGGCCTATTGTGCAAAATTAGAGGCTACTCTACCCTCCGAACCCGAACTGTCGGCAAGCATGGGTAAGGCGGCGGATACCTACCCGGAAGAGTACACGACAAACTACCACCAGTGGTCTTACTAGTAATGACCCATTTAACCTACGTTCATCTCTGTCGAGTTTCTAGGCAGAGGGGCAGATGGTCTATTCTGCATAGAGGACCCGGAAAAACTAGAGAGTTTTTTGTGGCAACAGATAAATACGACGAATTGGTATTAGTATGTGGGTGTATATAAATGTGTGTAAGAAGCTAGATGCATACTTTCTTAGGAAAAAAGTATGTTACGTAAATTATTTTTGCATTTTTGACTCTATCTGTACCTTTCTCCATGATAGTGGCAAGACACTTGGCTCTGTCTGATCCGCTTTTGACTTCGGCTCGCAGCAGGTCGCCGGTGGAGAGGTGGGTGAATCCGTACTTGGCAATGATCTTCTCGCATTGTGTGCCTTTCCCAGAGCCGGGACCGCCCAGAACCCATATGATTGGTGTCTTGTTGGGGTCGATTGGAGCCTGACGATATCAGAATAAAATAAGCACTTAAATAATATATTAGGTCTCACTAATACCACTACTAGGTAGTAGGTAGGTACTATTTAAATTATGCGCTTCGGCTATATTCGTCAAGCTTCGGAAATCCGAATGTATTTTAAAGATATCTATATATCATTTTGCTTAAATTTAGATTAGGTAAGCCAATTTAAAAATAAAAGTATAAAGTGTAAAAAGAGTAAAAAGTGCAAAGCCGAAGCGCATAATTTAAATAGTAGTACTGTAAACGCCCAGACGGAATCGGTTTCATATTATGTGTGAAAGTTCAGGGAAAGTTTGAAGGTTCAGAGAGAGAGAGAGAGAGAGAGAAAATTATAAGCTGGAGATGAAAATCAGAAAGCTGCTTTGTAAACTTATTTAAGCAAGTGGTTTAACATCTGAGCCTCAGGTTAAGAATGCACAATTATCACCTTTGGTGTTTGTAGACAAAGTTTATACCAACTGACGTGAATCGTGAATGTCAAGCGAAACGAAGTTCGCTTCGCTTGGTCAGCTAGTAAGAAATTAACATTTCTGGGAAAATACAATTTAATCTAGTCCAAAAGTAATTATACTTGAGATATGGATAACCAATGATACTAAATATGAGTAAATATATATATAAAATTGTTAACAAAAATTGTCTACAAATATTATTTTTTTACTTTACGATATTGGAAGACAAATAAGCAGACGGATTTTCTGGTGGTAAGAAATTCACGCCGCCTAGAGACACCGAATTTGTTAATGGTGCGTTGCCAAAAATGGGGCCGGGATGTAAGGCCTCGAGCAATAGCAAGCTAATACTGTCTACCTTATTCTCCGATCTAGAACACATCAACGGCAAGCGCTGCGAAACTTTACCACCTAGTGAAATGTCTTGGTGTTAGTGACAGTGCTTGCCTTTTACGAGCTGCCTGGCAGGAAGGCAGAAGGTCTATTCTGCTAAGGTGGACTCAACAACACGGGGAAAAAAGCATATTAGTATTGTAGCTAGTGTTAGTTTAAGTATGTCTATGTTGGTGAAATTGGGCCTTAGTAAAAAAATAATATAAAGTTTTCACGAAAAATATCTGTAGGTACACTTCATCTGCTTTTTCACACGGGTACGTAGCAGATGTTTTTACACACCCTCAGCGTGTTTGCGAAATTCAACGTGCAAGCGGGCGGCCTTTGAGAGCAATCACGTGAAGAAAATTCCAAAGCAACCGACAAAAAGACATTGCATAGTTTTTTTCTATCCTTAAAGGGCAAATACGCAGATGGATTTCCTAAAGGCAAGAAATAAATTTTGCCTATAAACACTAAAAGCGAGGCTATTGACTAGACGGACATGCCTCTGATAGTCTGAAGACATATCAGCCGGACCTTGCTACTATAGGCCTGAGTAATTGCTAGTGCAGGACCATGGCAAGCAATCCAGTGTTTGCCTTGCTGTAGCAGCGAGGTCCGGCGGACATGCCTGCAGTGTTGCCCGTAGGCATGATTGTTTGCTGAATTCCCCGCTTTGTGGCCCACCGTCGGGTGATCTGATTCTAAGCCTCTTGTGTGAATAAACTTAATTATTATTTCAAACGGACCGATAGTTTTAAGTCCTGTTGCTTTGAGAGAAGGAATAAGCAAAACGGTAGTACTAATCGTGAGCTCTACTAATTATCACGGTGTTAGAGGCCAACAACCATCGCTCGATCACAAGCTGCTTGGTAAGTGTCGAGTGGTTAAGCAGTCTTTACAGGTGCCCAGAACTAACACGAAGGAACAATTTGTAATTTCAAAAACTATGTTAGTATCTTCACGTCCATATCCCCGAAGAGGTAGGCAGAGGCACAACCAGGGCACCCACGACTTGCCGACACTAAGTCCCACAATGTGATAGGTGGCAGGCCTATCGTCAACCGGGCGCACATCCAATCCCGAGCAACATTTTTTTTATTAAAAAATTGGAAAAACCAAATTTTCTTTTTGTTGCCCGACCCGGGATTCGAACCCGGGGCCTCATGCAGTCAAGTCCAACACCTGAACCGCTAGACCACAGAGGCGAACAAAAATATGTTAAATACGTGAATCCATGTGTTTTTGATGCGAGAGGTCAGCGAACAAGCAGGCTCTCCTAATAGTAAGCTGCAACCGTGACCAAGAGGTACCATAGTAGTTACAGGTGCGTTGGCGTTACGCTACCGTACCTACAGCTACCCTACCCTACCTACAGCTACCCTACCCTACGGGCGGGAACATGACGGAGTCATTATTGCGGCAGGAATAGGTAAAGCTGAAGATCCCTACACGGGCAATTTGATGCACAGTACTCTGTCACTAGTGACGAGTCACGAGCTGCCTGGCATCTTTTATATTTTCTGGTACATGTAGGTACGTGTTTTCTTTTCTTTTTTCTTTTTCTACAAAACTATTTCCACGGTTTCACCTGCCCTTATAAAGCACTTGAACTGAAGTTTGTTATCAAAAAACGAAATAGAGTTTGAAGTCATCGAGTCAAAAAGTTTTGAATTCCGATATTTGGCATTTTTATGAGAAAATATCATAAGCCTACGTTTAACCTCGAAGGATAATCCTGGTACTTTTACAACCTTGAAGCATAATCAATACTCGTTATAAGTAGAAGTGTTTGCCCTTGTACTACAATTGGTTTGAAACTTAAAAATTATAATGGAAATGAATATCACGCTAAGTGCTTAAGGCATGTCTTCAGAAATTTATTTTCTTTGTTGGATCATTTTTTATTTTTATGATATTGGAAGGTAAAGGCAGACGGTTTTCCAGATGGTAAGAAATTCAAGCCGTCTAGAGACACCAAAGTTGGTTATGGTGTGTTGCCAATCTGGGGCCGGGACTTTAGCCCTCTAGCAAAAGTAAGTTTACCGCCAACGTAACCCTACAAACCGGAGCACGTCAACGGCAAGATCTGACGTTATTTCGGCGGGAATAGATAATCCGGTACGATTCCGGGCGAGTCGCGGCGAAATTATTTTGAAATTTAGATTTGAGAGATATTGTTTAGGAAAAATGTGTGATGTGGTCCTTAGGAGTTATACAGATAACAACAAATTTAAATGTTTAAAAATGTCTTTGTTAGTTAGTTTGATGTTTATATCTGGAATATAGTTGGCTAGTATTTTAATTATTGAAATTTAATAAAAAAATTAAGCTTAGTTTCTTTCCCTCTCTCAAGTGGAACACAACAATGCCAAGCACTGTCATCGTGACGGCATGAAGATGACGGCGATACCTCCCCGGACCTCTTCACCTAGATTAAATAGTAAAATGTAAGTACCGTTCTCTGATAAGCTTTACATTTAGGAGACATGCATTGGAGGGGACAGGGAGGAAGCTTGTCTACAATGGGTCCTTCACATGGGTGGCATCGTTTTTCCTCCATTTCACAATTTATTTCAAAAAGATTATTTTGGCGTTCTTAAAATAATTTTATGCTAAATAACTACCAAATTGGTGTTTTGACATTGACAGATTTCACTGAAAATGTGTAGTCTATGGGAAACGTCAAAGAAAATGCCACAGAGTCTGCGGCACACTCATTGACCTCTACGTATTCCTATTTCTATGGGCACACTTAATAAAATAGTTCTTGTAGCTATGCTATGAAGGTACGCGGGGCGTTCAATGTATTCTCGGTACTGTGGTAATTTACCAATGATAAGGGTAATTAAATTATCTCATTAGTTAAAGACACTATTTGAGAGTATAAATATTATATTACATATGGTGACAATTCGATGAAATTTTATAATTTCATCGAATTGTCACCATTACTTCCAAAATATCATTCCGCAAAGACAACTACCATGACTGACGCAACAATGTTGAAAAAAATCGAGCATCGCGCTGTGATTAAGTTCCTTACCAAGCAAGGTAAGACTCAAAAAGTTATTCACGAAGAAATGGTGGCTGTTTACCATGAGTCTGCTCCTTCGTTATCCACTGTTCAGAAGTGGTCTAGTGAGTTTAAACGGGGTAGGGAGAGCATTGAAGATGACCCCCGTGCCGGTGGGCCGGTTAGTGCCACTAAAGAAGAAAATATTCGAATCGTGGAGTTTGTACTGGATGATGCCCGTGTAAGAGTTAAAACATTAGCAGAAAGGACTAAGCTATCCATGGGTACCATTCACACTATACTTCATGATCACCTGAATCTGTCAAAAGTCAGTGCAAGATGGGTACCGCGAATGCTTACGGCGCCTCAGAAACAAGTGAGAGTTGAGTGCTGCAAGGACTTTTTGGAGCTCTGTGGTGAAAATCCACAAAGTGCTTTCGATCGAATAGTTACCGGAGATGAAATGTGGGTTCATCAATATGATCCTGAGAGTAAGCAAGAGTCTATGCAGTGGCATAAAAAAAGAACAGACCCACCGAAGAAGTTTAAAGTCACGCCAAATCAGTCAACATCCGCCGGAAAACTCATGGCCACAGTGTTTTGGGATTCTAAGGGAATTCTACTAATCGAGTACAAAAAAAAGGTCAAAGTATTACTGCCGCATCTTACGCAAACACCCTACGCAATTTAAAGGAGGCAATCAAAGAAAAAAGACGGGGAAAATTGACCGCAGGTATCTTGCTTCTTCACGACAACGCGCCGGTTCACACAGGGCGCGTTGTCAAGACTGCCGTGAGGGAATGTGGATTTGAAGAAATCAGTCATCCACCCTACAGCCTGGACCTGGCCCCTAGTGATTACTTTTTGTTCCCAAACCTAAAGAAAGACCTCCGGGGTAAGCATTTTTCCGACGACGAAGATTTGAAGTCGGCAATTAATGAACATTTTTCAGGCAAAGAAGAAAAATATTTTTTAGAAGGTATTGAAAAAATATTTTAGCGCTCAAATAAATGTATTAAGGTGGTGGAGGATTATATTGAAAAATAAATTTTATTTAGAATTTTCTGCCTTCTCTTTCATACCTATACTGAGAATACATTGAACGCCCCTCGCAATAAATTGCACTTTTTTGGACTTTTTTGCAGTAAAAACATTGCTTGCGTAATACTTTTATGCCAAATAAGATGAAAATAATAAATAAATAATAGGTCGCATTTCACACAAATTAAACTAAAGTCCAAAGTAAGCGAATTATGTGCTGGTGTTATAATATTATGTTGATGAGATATTTTCAATTTAACATTTCTATCAAAAAGTAAACATAATATTTGTTCTTTTGAGAAATAAATTTTTATATTTGGCAGCACAATGAAAACATATCACAAACTCCTTTAGGAGTATATTATTAATGTATAAACCTATATTTTGTAAATCTATTCGGAACGTGCACGACAATAGCGCTACCTTGTAAAGGCAACTTAAGTGTCCATGTATGCTAAAAAGGGTGAAATACGTCAGCAATATAATGTTTTTTTCATACAAAATAATCATGAATCTTGGTGACAAAAATACACAAGATTAACAATAATATGCTTTATAGGACTAGTGTTTCCAAAACACGATTAATTTCACTTTCAAGCAAGAAAAAAAATCAAAATGTTAACCCTTTTTTGAAAGCAAAACCCAACTGTCTACTTCAATTATGAAAATATCGACACCAGATTTAACATAAACATAGCTATAAGTATTACACCTAAAAGATGATCGTTTCAGTTTTTATATTTTTTTCAAATTACATTTATAGTGTCAAAAATATTGGTTTTGTCGTTAAAGACATTTACTTTAGATCGCAATTATTTCATAGTAATCATCAAAGAATATGAATAGGTAGGCAGAGGCACAACCAGGGCACCCACGACTAGCCAAAGACACTAAGTCCCACAATGTGATAGGTGACAAGCCTATCACCAACCGGGCACATATCTCTATATAATATAATATGTATCTTTATAATCTCTATACACTTAATCGTTATTTTTATTACAAAATTGAAATTAAGCATTTTATTTTTTTTTGTAGCCTAACCCGAGATCGAACCCGGGACCTCAAGATGTCAAGTGCGACGCCGGACTGTTAGACCACAGAAGTGATAAAGACGACAAAAGATAAAGTGATGTTACTAATCCGGATAAGTAATACAAAGCACTATCTCGCACTGATCAAAATATTCCAAGCAGTTGCCCTGCTGAAGTTAAATAAGTATCTTCAAACCCATATCTCCGAAAAGGTAGGCAGATGCACAACCAGGGTACCCACGTCTAGCCGATACTAAGTCCCACAATATGATAGGTGGCAAGCCTAACACCAATCGGGCACATATCCAATCTCTACCAACGTTATTTTTATTACAAAATTGAAAATACGCATTTTCTTTTTTTTGTTTCCCAACCCGGGATCGAACCCGGGACCTCAAGAAGCCAAATCCGACGCCGGCGATCAAAGAGGCGATAAAGATAAGACAGATAAAATGATGTTACTAACCCGGATAAGTAATCGCAAAACTCTACCTAGTACTGATCTTAAAAAATATTCCAAGCAGCTGCCCTGCTGAATAACAATAATGCTGGGAGCTGAACTATTTTCGTGTCAAGATTACCCAATCTTCGTTAATCTATAAATCGTCCAACAAAAATAAACCTTATTCTTAAAGCGGTTGGTTCTAATTTTAGTAAAATCTTATGTGTCAAAAATTGGCGGAACAAAATGATTGTCAATCAAGATCAAGAGAAAACAATTGTTTTTTTTACAAAGTAAGGTCACTCACTAATCATTATGAAGATATTAAGTATTGTTTATTTTTGTATGACATTGGAAGGCAAACAAGCAGACGGATTTCCTGACGGTAAGAAATTCACGCCTAGAGACACCAAAGGAGGTGATGTTGCGTTACCAACTTTAAGCCGGGATGTTAGTCCTCGAGCAAAAGTATGTTTACTGGTTACCTTATCCTCCGAACCGGGACACGTCAACGGCAAACACTGACATTATGGCGGCAAGAATAGGTAAGGCGGTAAATATTAAACTACTGGCTCTGTGTTATTATTTTATTATATCGATTTTGTGGTTTAGCGGCCCAGTGTCGGACTTGACTTTTGAGGTACCGGGTTCGGATCCCCAGATAGGCCACAAAAAAAGAAAATGCGTATTTTCAATTTTCTGATTAAAACAATGTGCCCAGTTGGCGATAGGCTTGCCATCTATCATATTATGGGACAGTGTCTTCGGCTTGTCATGGGTGCCCTGGCTGTGCCTCTGCCTAACATTTCGGGTATACGGGCGTGAAGACACTTTATTTATTCTGTTACTAGCTGTTACTGCGAATTCATGTTGAAGTAATTTTTCGTAGTTAGTGTTTTGAACCAAATTGAGTACTTATTTTATACTAGCTTATTTTATTCTAGCACTTTCAGCTTCGCCTGCGTAACTTGGCTTCTACTGAACCGATTTTGATGAAACAAAGCCTATGTCACTCAAGGATAATGTAGCATTCTAAAAGTGAAAGATTTTTTGAAATCGGTCCTGTAGTTTCAGAGCCTATTCATTTCAACAAACTAAAAATCAAACATTTCCTCTTTATAATATTAAGTATAGACTAACTGCTGCTTATATTGCATAATATTAATAACTACACCACAACAAAATATTCAACTACTTAGCACATACCTACATATCTTTATTAATAATTTCGTCAAGGGGTATGGTAGACTCGATTGAAACCTTACCTGAATAATAAAACATTAAAAAATAATGATTTTGAGTCGACAACATATATCCGCAAAATTCGGATTGTCGAGTATTTGTTAAATTCTGTGTTAAATTTTAATGTGTTGACAGACAAATCACAGTCGCCATCTTGGTCATCCGTTTTGTGATGTGTAATAGAGAATATTCCTTTATAACCTCTGCTGAATTCTCGGATAAGTACTCATTGCAATTTGTTTTGTTAATTTATGTTACTTTACTTTAAATGTTCATTTAAAAAAAACTTTGGCAATTTTTATTTGTACTATATTTATTAAACACAGTGAATGAAGCTACACGAATTTATGTCTTGCTTATACCTTTAATATTCCTTGAAAACCGGCGACTACAGAAATATCTACCTACATTTTGCACCTAGATGTATATTAAGAGTCACATTTTGCCCGAGCTTAGCCGGGTTCTTATCTAGTTGTTCTATATTGTTGGTTGTCTGTAAGAAATCGCATTTTTGTGATAAGACCGCCTGTTGTACTCTAACTTTAATTTTAAGATCTGATGTTTATTTCTTGTTGATGGTGTACAATAAAGAAAAGTACCTGGATGCCCGAGGTTTGCTCGGTATTTTTTTAGCACTCATTGACTTTGTGTCACTTAACAACGTCATCTGCTGGAACAACTTTATTGCTCACAAAAAATAGTATTATTATTCGCCAATAGATGTCAGGATTTCATATTTTTTAGTTTAAACACGAATAAAAGTTTCAGTTTAAACACGAGTAAAATGACATTTTCTAAAAATGGTTCCTAGCTTGATCGATTTATCGCCCCCGAAACCCCCTACATACTAAATTTCATGAAAATCGTTGGAGCCGATTCCGAGATTCCAAATTATTATTTAAACATATACAAGAATGGCTCATTTAAAGGTATAAGATAAGATTGTATTGTATTGTATTGAGTTACTCCTCTTGGAAGCGGGTAAAACCTCAAGTTATATTATGTACCTACTAGTACATATAACTTGATTATTGTTTAATATCACCTCAGACCAAAAGGAACCACGACATATGATCATAGTTGTGCCAGCTTATATTATGTAGGTCAACATTAAAATCTCACTTTTAATATCTTAAAAAAAATTAAAGTTTATGAGTTATGTCAACCTTGTTTATTGGCTTGTTGCCATCTTGTTTCAAGGGTTTGTTGAACTTGAAGTACATTTTTGGCAGCGGTGAGGAGATATCCGCGTTATCTACATTATAAAACTTCACGTGTTAATCTTAATCTGTCTTATGCTTTTGAGAATACTAGTGGTCGCCCGTTGGTCAAAATTTGACCATAATACATTTTAACATCTTGTTGATAAGAATGCCATCTTCATTTCTGAAGACCAACTACTTTGTTTCCAAACTTTTTAGTGCGCCATCTGTGATCTTTTATCGTTATTATTAATATATTTGTTTGTATGTGTGTCAAATGCATGGTAGTGTGGGCAATGTTTTATTTATTGATATAACCTACTTTATAAGCACTATTATTGAAAAATATTAGCGTTCTGCACTTCTCCTACACATACACTATAAGTGTACCAAATTTTATGCTCCTGCGTCGGCGCAATTTTCATGAAAAGGGGTCCAAAGTTTTGGCATCACGTATTAACATATAGATTATATTTATTATATTGACGGCTTCATTGGTCGAGGGGTAAGCATACACACGTAACGTCACCGACAAACCGCGAGGTTCAGAGTCCATTCCCGACAGGGGCAGGTTATTATTGTGTAATAAACACTGAAATGTGTGCGTTTCTGAGTCTGAGTGTTAATTAAATTTGTTCCTGTATTTTTAAGTACTTTTAAATCTCTTTAATTGATTTAATGCCTTTGGAATGACTAAGTCGCTCTAGAGTTAATTGTATGGTTACCCTTCCATGGGCTTAACCAGTATAATAGTTAAGCTTTCAAACGAACAGTTTCGCACGTTTCATTAAAATGAAAGCCTAGTTGGATTATGTTTCAGACCAATGTAAGGTTTGGTCTATTTTTAAATCGCTACCTCTGAAGGGTTTTTAGCTGAAATTAATTAAAAAAGAAGGGTTATTCTTTTAAGCGGTATAGCTTCAAATAGCTTATCTAGATAAGGGTTACTCTCAAAATCAACGATAAAAATTATCAAATCAATTAAAGGGCTTAGGGCGTCGGTTAAAGTGATGATTAAACATTATGTTGTATTTAGCGAATGTTTGAAGATTAGAACAGGCAGACATAATTTTTTTTAAGTTTAATTTTCTTCCTTTTTTAACGAGCGTGACTAAAATTTGTTTGCTGTATCTATGTAGAGTGCATGCTGTGGCATGTTTACCTATTGTCTTTTACATCAGCTGATATGAAAGTAAGTTTTGGCGCCATGAAGAAAAAAGTGGCCGCAGTTTTTTCGTAATAATTATTGAATAACGTTAAGTGAATTTTGATGCCATTTTGTACAGTTAAAGTGCACATGAAGTAAGTGTCAAGAAAATAGCGTATTGTGTATTTCATCGTTCCCGCCAAATTTCACAAATTGAGATTGAGTAAGGAGGCCATCGCTTTGCTCAAGACCCTGCAATAACTTTCTTTAATGACGTAATACTGATTTTGAATAATTTAAGCTAGATTTTGTAAAATCCGTACCTAACTCGATGCAAACTACAACCTGACGAAAGAAAAATGCCAGACCAATGCCAAATCGGAATAAAAAATTAAGAATGACATTTAAGTAGTTTCCGGTGTTCCTAAGATTTTTTTTAATCTAAAATACTTTTAAGATCAAGCCGACATTTTACGAGCCGATATTTTTTATTAATTATTATGTCAAGACTTATGAGCTAACATAATTTTTTAGCAACTTAGCTTATTCAGAAACAACGTTTTTCATATTTACGTGTAAAAATGCCAATAGTGAATTTTTAATTGAAATGTTTTTAGAAACTTTTTAGAAAGAAAGAAAAATCTTTCATCAAATATTGGTGTTATTGGCAACTTGAATGAAATCATCCAAAATCTTTAAACAAATTTACATTGGACTAAACTAAGATCTTTTATAAATGGAATACCACCCTTTAATAAAAATAAATCTCTATTTCTCTTGACCAACGCATCACACTTAAACGGATGGATCAATTTAGCTTTGTTATATTTTTGCTGTGTTAGTTTTTGTCAGGATAAGGTTATATTATGAAAAATACAATATTAGTTGCAGGAAAGGAGAAAGTCTGTTGCCTCAGCTAGCTTACAAAAAAAGATAATAAAAAAGTGTTCACCAAAATCAACATTAATTGTAGGACAGGACAAAGTCAAACCTTAGCTAGTTTACAACAAAAAAAGATAATAAAAAAGTGTTCACCTTGGAATCACGCAAGCGAAGAAGTGTAGCAATAAAGAATACAAAAATGTATACTTTCAGCTTGAAACTATCTTCAAAACTTTTCATTTATACAACAACGTTTACGTCGATCCAGTGCCAATTGGCAGTTTGAACAAACTCAAAGCTTGGATGGAACTAAAATATGTTTTGGGAAACTGATATAGTCGTCTTCCAAAGTACGTCATTCGTATCTTTCCTTTATTACTTTATACACTGTTTATAGAATTCCAAAACATTGTACGAAAATAATTTTGGAAAGGTCATTTTGAATTTTTTTTATGATATGGAAAGGCAAACAAGCAGACAGATTTCCTGATGGTAAGAAATTCCCACCACCCAGAGACGCCAAAGGTGGTAATGGTGCGTTGCCAACCTGAGGCCGGGATGTTAGACTTCGAGCAAAAGTAAGTGTACCGCCTACATACATTACCCTCCGAACTGGAACGTCATGACGTTATGGCGGCAGGCATAGGTAAGGCGGTGGTACCAATCCGGGGGAGTCGCTGCGAAATTCTACCACCTAGTCATATGTCACTTTGTTAGCGACGGTGAGCCTATGCTCGCCTTTTACGAGCTGCCTAGCAGAAAGGCAGATGGTCTATTCTGCAAAAACGCTCAGACCAAAACAGGGAAACTGTATGGGTGTGCTACGACTACATCGTTGCATCAAGATTGTTAAATGATCCAACTCCATGATTCCCTCGTTGGCTGAAGGGTTAGCGTACTTAATTCCTTCGACCAACCGCGAAATTTGGGTTCGATTCCCGACAGGGGCAGGCATTTGTGTGATGAACATCTTGATGTCTACATTTCTGGGTTAGGGTGTTTATTAAATTTTTTTACAGTATCCATATATGTATTTCTATGTATCGTTGACTAACACCCATAACACAAGCACAAACTAATAACTTTGGTGTTAGATTTTACTTTTATAATTTGTCCAAGGATATTTAGTGTAGTCAGTCAGACTAAGTACCTAATCGAGTCCAGCAATATTTCGCTCGGATTGATACATCCGATTTTTTCCCTGTCGCCATTTCAATGCTAGCTATAGTCGTATTTCAGTTTTATCGCCAAACCAAAATACGACATTATTTTTTTTAAGATACACCAATTGAATCTAACCCCAAAGTAAGCAAATTATATGCTTGTGTTATAGATGTTAGTCAACGATACTAATACATAGAAATACTCAAATAGATACCAGAATTAGTTTAATAAACACCCAGACCCGGAAATGCAGCCATCTAAATGTTCATCACACAAATCCCTGCCCCAGTCGGGAATCGAACCCGAGCCTCGCGGTTGGTCGGTGTAGTTAGGCGTGTACGCTAGCCGCTCGTCCAACGAGGCGGTCAATTGCAAGAAGAATAGTCGATAAGCTTAGCAAAAGTTTTGTCACCTCACCTGATGCAGGTTGGCAACAGTAACATCTTTGGTGTGTAGATCGCGTGTGATATCATAACGAAATTCTTATTGTTTGCTTTCCAATATCCATAATAATTATATGTGTGTACAAATACTGAAATAATACTAATATTATATAGGTACATATACTAAAATAATACTAACATTATCATTAATACCGGATCTGTGGTCTAGCGGTTCAGTGGTTGGACTTGACTGTCTGAGGTCCCGAGTTCGAATCCCGGGTCGGGCAACAAAATGAAAATTGGGTTCTTCCAATTGTCTAATAATGCCCCGTTGGCGATAGGCTTACCACCTTTCACATTGTGGGATTTAGTATCTTCGGCTAGTCGTGGCTGCCAGGTTGTGCCTCTGCCTACCTCTTCGGGGATATAGGCGTGAAGATACCTTTTTTCATACTAATATTACAAATGCAAAAGTGTGAATGTAAATACTGTTATCACGTTGAAACGGCTGAACCAGTTTAATGAATTTTAGCAAAGAAATAGATGACCTTGAAAAAGAAATGAAGCTGTGTTTTATCTCTATATATGCTCGATTTATACGTGATATATACTAGCTATCACGGCGAATTTTGTTCCACCCTTTCAGTCTGTATGGAAAAAAATAAAGTATTATTTTTAATTTACTCTGCAATTTTTCCGATTTATCTGTTCATAAGAACATTTTCCTGATAATAACTAACACAATAAAAAAATAATAAGACAAATCGGTCCAGTCGTTGCGATATTGAACGATTCCTTTTAATAGTTTAACATACATTACAACCTTTTTTAATCATATCTACGCAAAATCTTTATCTATACATTTATATAATTATGCTGTAGAGGAATGAATCCTGCACATTGAATTTATTTTAAAAAAAATAGGCGCAGCCGACTGAGAATGGGCATCAGAACACATTTTTAACATTTTGTCAACAACAAGTCTGTCTGTCAGTATAAAATGACCAAAAAACTTGAAATACAGAATGTAGAGAAACATTTGAACGTGTTGGTCCGGTCTCCTTTGTAGAATAGACCATCTGCCTTCCTGCCAGGCAGCTCGTAAAAGGCGAGCATAAGCTTAACGTCACTAATACCGTGACATCCTACGAAGTGTAGAGTTTTGCAGCGACACGCCCGGATTGGTACCACCGCCTTACCTATTCCTGCCGCTATAACGTCCAACGCTTGCCGTCGATGTGTTCCGGTTCGAAAAGCCAGGTAGCCGGTAATCTTGCTTTTGCTCGAAGCCTAACATCCCGGCCTCAGGTTGGCAACGCACCATTACCACCTTTGGTGTCTCTAGGTGGTGTTAATTTCTTACCATCAGGAAATTCGTCTGCTTGTTTGCCTTCTATTCATAAAACAATAATAGAATCAAGTACAAGTGAACGAAGTTCACCGGGTAGGTTAGTTACCGATTTGTGAATCGCATCAGAAACCACGTTATCTATTCTTAACGATTTGTTATTCATCGGTATCAATTGATATCGTACGACCGATAACTATGCAGTTTCTTTGATATGTTTTGATAGAAAAATTATATATTTTTTGTTGTTAAATTATGTAATTTTTTTTACATTATTTATTGATCAATGGCGGTATTGCCAATTGTTATAACCATGAGATTTCGATATCATTAAAAATATTCCTAACTGAAACTATAAGTATATTTTTAAATTTTCGCGCTACCCTTTCTCAAATAGCAGATCTCACCAAAAATACTAATTTTGCTAATATTAAGTTTAAAATATAGCCCACCTCAGTAGACTTAGTGTGACAGGAGTCTGTAGAATGATTTGTGGCATAAAACTTTAAGCTCTGATTTCACAAAGAGCCAGCCAGAAGAGATCAGAGTGAGTTTTTGTATATATCGGTAAATAAAAACACGAAAAGTCGAGTATTTCTGAATTAAAATAGAACTGATTTTCAAAACAGCACCTGAAACTACCATCCTTTCCTTTTTTCGAAACCAAGCCGATTATCTTTAAATCTATGCTAGCTTTAATAATGAAAATAAAAACACTCTTTAAGTTACGGCTTAAAGCTAATAGTATACCTAGTAGAAATATTATATTTAAGACCTTATTTTATTGCTAATGCGCTATAAATAAATGTTAATATGTACTCACATTTTTTTCATTTTAATTGGTACTATTTACGCGCACGAAAATGTACATTGAAACAAGTATTTGAATAATATATTTGTGCATGAGGTTAATGGATAATAAAAAACAACTAATAGAAATCTAGAAGGATGTAAAATACTTTTTATTAGCAGAAAGCATTGCAATTCATAGTATTGAAATTACAAAAAAAGGAGTTTTGCTTTAGAGTGATACACGGCTGAGTTGACGATATTTTACCTAGTATGTAAGCTTAAGATACTTCGCAAAGTATATAGAATATGATATTAAACATTGTTCAAATGTCTAATATTATCTTCAGTCACCAAGCATTAAAATTCATTGTCATTTCTTCTACAGACTATTTTGAATTTAGCTATGACGTAACAACACCGAACTCGACAAAAACCGTGAATCGATCATTACATCACTACAAGTTAAATTATTTTTGTAAGATTTAGATGTTTTGACTGAGATTCTATATTTACAAAATCCTATTTTTATCTGTATTGAATAACAAATAACTTACGATCACGTTAACAGTTGGTAATTATCGTTATCTCCAAGTATATTGTGTTTTAATGACAATAGATTACGTAAATGATTAATAAACTTACCATTTTTAAATATACCGCGAAGAAATCGTCGATATAATATATCCCACAACCGTACAACTCGGTTTCAGCGGCCGACTGCGGTATGGCAGCAATTCAGGCGGTCAAGGTCGCCGGAACTGTGCCAACTGTCAACCCCTCGCAGCGCGGGAAAATTTCAGGCAATATGGCGGAAATGCTCGCGCCTGGCGTGATCATCGATTATCTTTCAACGTTCAGTAATAACTGTGGCCGATTAACAAATTAACAAATTATTATAAGCAGTAATCATCATTTTATCTTCAAGCCTTCATCCTCTTGCGTAAAAGTGGTAAAATACGTTCAATCTGACAAAAAAAACCAGGAGGTTATAATGTGGTCGACTTCTATTTATGTTTTTTATACGTAGGTAATCGATTTATCCGTCATTTCTGAACCGTTTTTTTTTATTTGAAAG
This sequence comes from Calephelis nemesis, assembly GCA_002245505.1. Taxonomy (NCBI): domain Eukaryota; kingdom Metazoa; phylum Arthropoda; class Insecta; order Lepidoptera; family Riodinidae; genus Calephelis; species Calephelis nemesis. The sequence continues at coordinate 247,209 of NJDD01000437.1, forward strand.
ACGTACTTCCAACATTCTATTGTCATTTAAGTCTGGATCGGATGATGCAGTCACAGGGCTTTAACTCATTAAATATTTAGGTTTGGCGTTTCTGAAATGACCTACTTTTCTTTATATAGCACTTTTAAAGTAAGTTCTTTCTTAAGGTAAATGTAGCTTTATAATACTCAGCTTTAAAGGACGTACTTCTTAGTTGTCACTGGTTTTAATGATTTATAAATTAAATATCAAAATTTAAATTACTTCAAGTTTTAAGAAATATAATAGGTACTTTTGTTGGGTATATTACAAACGAATCTCATGAATACTATTCTCACTCTTTGCTTTAGTATCCATCGGATGATTTACCCATATAACCCACAGTCATATGATACACACGAAGTTTTTAAAGTTTGCTGATGTATTTAGAGACTAAGCGAGCTAGTTTAATTAGAGTCAGGAAGAGTGGGGAAAGAACAAGATCAAAATTGTTTTATTACCATCTTATCAGAGAGTATTTAAATACCATGACACTTGACAGACAAGTAGGTATAACCCGTTTAATTTGAAAGTAAGTCTAAAGGCATTCAGATTTAAGGCAACTAGTGTCATATGATTTAGGTGAATAAAAAGATAGCAAACTTAATTCTTTTATTTTTTTTATATAAATGTTGCGCAAAACTGTTCTTATTGCGTGTGCGACCGACAAATGTTCCATTTGTACAATCACACATACATATCTTCTCGTTAAGTGCCTAACGGCTTGCGCAATAAGAATATCAAGTGCCATGATTCTTGCAGACCTGTCTTTCTTCATCCACATGATTTACTTGTATCTTATGAAATTAAACTGTTAAATAAAAAAGTGTTTTAGTAGCCTCTGAACCCGTTGTAGGTACCTACTTATTATATATATTTAATGAATCTCCATGACGATTTTATATCACAAGTATAAAAAACAGTACCAAGATTTAAAAGACGAGCATAGGCTTACCGTCACTAACACCGTGACACAGACTAGGTGGTAGAGTCACGCAGCGACTCGTCCGGATTGGTGTCACCGCCTTACCTATTTCTGCCGGCATAATGTCAGCTCTTGCCGCTGACGTGTTCGGGTTTGGAGGATAAGGTAGCCGGTAAACTTACTTTTGCTCGAGGCTTCGCATCCCGGCTTAAAGTTGACGACGCACCATTACCACCTTTGTTGTTTCTAGGCGGCGTAAATTTAAAGGCGGAAATCCGTCTGCTTGTTCGCCGTCCAATATTATAAAAAAACAAGATGTTTACAAAAGTGCTTTTATTAAGATTTTTACAAAATCATGCCGACACGTGATACGCAGCTAAACGAATTGCCCGTGGTACGAGTGAGAACTAAACTTATATTAGTGAACAAATGAAACTATTGACAAACTCAGGTATTAGATTGAAAGTTAACAAGGTATACAAACCTACATTTATATACTTCATATACCAGTAGGGCTACTATTGAATCTCGATTTCGTGTAAATGGAAAATTGGAATCGGATATGTCATTTTAGGTACTCTTGAACACAGTACTAGCGGATCATTAATAGACTACAGGCCCATTTTAAAAAATGGATGGGTCATATTATGAACTACCGGGTGACGTATATGCGACGATATAAGAGCATAAAATAATAAGATTCAACATTATGCCGTCACCTGTAAGCTGTCCAACTGAGTGCAGGTGTAATTCAAAAGTGCAGGTAGAGTGAGTCCATTTTGGTCATTTATTTTTGTACGGCATTGTTATCATCGACAGAACCATGACAAATAATAAGAAAGCGCGTAGTGCCGTAAAAAATGGCGTGCCACAAATCCGGTAAATCTTTTGATTTTCTAACAATTTCCGGGGTAAATTTGGTTACTTCATTCTGTACGGCATGAGTTTAATACTGTTTCGATACAGCTTCTAATCCATTATTCCGCAACGCCGTACAAAAATCATATTAGCGGAAAAAATCAAGGGTTGCAACCCCCTCTCTTTCCGTGGGCCAGGGGGTGATTTGGAACTACTTAAAAATATTTTGAAAGTATTTTATGCATATCATATTTTTTTACATGCCGTACATTTTGTTGGTCCATGGTTTTGTAGGAAAAAAAAAACCTCAAAGATTTTTCAATACAACGAAATTCTATAAGTAAGGTGAAATTTAAGACGACATTTTTTAAAACGACGTTTAGATAGTTTGTTTGTATATACTTAATGCCTAAATTTATAAAAAGTTAATGCCGTACAAAAATTAAAGTTCATATTGATAAAAAAGTAATAAAAATATTAAATCACTACATAGTATAAAACAAAGTCGCTTTCTCTATCCCTATGTTTCTTTGTATGCTTAAATCTTTAAAACTAGGCAACGGATTTTGATGCGACTTTGTTAATAGATAAAGTGATTGAAAAGGAAGGTTTAATATATTTAATATCCGTGCGAAGCCAGGGCGGGACGTTAGTAAATATATAATTTACTCATATATCGCTTTTTAGACTTTGTAGGCATATTTTGTAGGTTATGCTCTTATATCGTCCTATATAGGTACGTCACCCGGTGGTTTATATGACCCATCTATATTTTAGCATGGGCCTGTAGTCTATAATATTAAGTCAAAAAAATTCAAACGAGTCCGATAAAATGTTTTATCGTTTTTTTTATGATATTGGAAGGCAAACAGGCAGACGGATTTTCTGATGGAAAGAAATTCACGCCGCCGAGAGACACCAAACGTGGTAATGGTGCGTTGCCAACCTAAGGCCGGGATGTTAGGCCTCGAGCAAAAGTAAGCTTGCCGTCTACTTTACCCTCCAAACCGGAACACTTCATGACGTTATGGCGGCAGGAATAGGTAAAGCGGTGGTACCAATCCGGGCGAGTCGCTGCGAAACTCTACCACCTAGTAAATATTAAGTATCTAAATGTTAATAATTCGCCAGTGTTGTAGTCAAGAGAACCTAAAAAGACATACTCGATTCCAATTTCCAGCACGAGTTGAGATTCAAGAGCAATTGTAGGCTTAGCCGCTACCATGAGTTGAAATAGATAACATTCGACAATGCATAACGAAATCTATATCGGTTTCGCTTTCTACAGCTTCATCAGGGTTAACGTTTAATTTTAAAACTTGACCATATGGATTGGTTCCTCTTTGCAAAACAAAGTCCCATTAGTAGAATATTCAATTATATCAGTTTGTTTCTTATATGATACACGTTAAATTGCATTCAATCAAAAATCAAAATCATAAATACATATAAAAAGAATATCACACTCATAAATTTTTATAAAATATTTTTTACATCTTATTAATAAGTTATTTTATTCTAACACCTAATTATCGTGCTTTAAGTTTTGGTGTAAAATGTACTTTCTAATTCGAAGTTGGCCCCTGTTTATTTGTGAATCTACTTATGTTACGATGGATGTGCAGTTTACAGGTAAATAAGCTTCAACGATGATATAATGGCAATTAAATAAATAATAAATGACAAGTAACACAAATTGAATCTAACCCAACAGTAAGCAAATTATATTTTGCTTGTGTTACGGGTGTTAGTCAACGATTGTAGCACATAGAAATGCTTAAATAGTTACCAAAATAAAAACTTAATAAGCACCCAGACCCGGAAATGCAGACACGTAGAAGTTCATCACACAAATGTCTGCCCCCGTCGGGAATCGAACCCGAGCCTCGCGGTTGGTCAGTGTAGTAAGGCTTTAACGAGGTGGCTTTAAAGTATTAGCAAAGAAAATCTATGAAGGCTCTTCTGAACTTTAATTTGATTTTGGATTTTGTTTTAAGTCCTTGGTCAAAATTGTACAAGAAACAGAATTAGTAGATTTGAAAGCTTATTAGTCTATGACTCTATTACTAGCTTTGAATTTAATTGACACTATTAATAAATACTAACTAAAAAAACTAAAATAAAATCAGTCGCAAAAAAGCTTGTGAGTACTTAGTAAGAGACTAGGCTGCTTAAACCATTATTTAAGCTTCATTTACATGTAAACATACTTTTGTGTGTCCTTATAATCACGTAAACTATTATTTTATTATCTAATCTTATGTGATATTTACAATTACTACTATGTAGTTCATTCAATATATTTCTATATTATAACCTAAACTAGACTATTATAGTATTTATGTTTTCACTTTCCTTTTATTCTCATTTGTTTAACTTTTTTTAAAGAAAACATCTTTTTTTTTAATTTTTAAACAATATGAAAAACTCAAAATTTCTTTTATTTAAAAAAAACTTGTACTGACTTTAGTTATACCAAGTACCTATATAATTCTATGTACTTCAGTTTCAGTTCAGTTAGTCAGTATACTTCAGTTTTAGTTACCCAGATTTAATATCAAAGCACTTTTAAAATAATAACAAGCTTTTTAGTAAGTACTGCTCTAACAATAAAAGTTAACGTTAAAAAAATCTTCAGGTACTGGTTACGGTACAGTTTAAAAATTATATAATATGTTATAAAAAATCTAACAACTGGCAAATTCTTAGGTTTTTGTATTTGATTTTCAAACAAAAACTATAACGTATTTTTTTTGGTAAACTAATGCAAATATGTCATTTAACTTTAAATGTAAAGTTATAAATATAAAAATGTTTATCCTGCCAAATTACAAAACTAATTTAGCCAATGTTACTATTAAATTCGTTCATTTTATATCTAAATCTAAACCATTAAATGACTCTTATGCTAAGAGCTCATGGCACGGTTTTCACAGGCGCCCGTGGCGGTTGTGGGCCCGCAAATTCCGTAGAATGTAGATTTATATGCTAAAAGTAAGGTCACATATTTTCACGACGCGATTTTCACCCGCAGCGCCTGCGGTTGTTTGCGGTTCGTGCGGCAGCGGTCGTCTGCCCGTACATCGTGCAGGCGGCGATCTCCCGCCGC
>NJDD01000437.1:267551-280307 GCA_002245505.1 Calephelis nemesis
GCCCGGGATATCGCTCCGTCTGAGGCTACTCCTCCACCAGCGTCTGCCAGAGCTCGTAAACGTTGCCCAACACTGTTGATGCAAAAGCATTTACTTAGTAATAATGTATTTGATGCCTGCACCCATCGGTATCTATTGTAATAATTAAACCATGGACTTAACTTAGCTTACTTATTTTCAAAAAAGTATAGACAATTGAATATTTATGTCAGAATCCAACACATCTACATACTACAAAAAAAATTCATAGAAGACTTTTTGGCTTATGGGACTTGGCAGAGTTATTACCATTTGTAATAATTCCATGACATTTTTGAGCTATTGTCAAAAGACGAGCATAGGCTTACTATCACTAGCACCGTGACATCTTAATAGGTGGTTGAGTTTCGCAACAACTCGCCCAGATTGGTGACCACTGCTTTGTCTATTCCTGCCGCCATAACGTCTGCTTGTTTGCCTTCCAATGTCTTAAAAAAATCAGTGTCGTCAGCGTTGAACTTGACCAATACACCCAAAGAATTTGAGGGAAACAAGATATTTTATATGCCCACTGTCAACGTCTTGCCGATGTGTGTCATCCCTAATTTAAAAATAAACGCTGTCACTTCTTGAAGAGAAACGTGTTTTAGTAATAATATAGTAGTGATAGAAAAAAGAAAAAAAAATCTAAGTCAAACATAGAAAAATAAAATTTGATTTATACAAATTAGAGACAGGAAGATTGGTTATGTTTATATAATAAACAATATAAAATAGGACTACTAAAGTTATAAGTAAAGCATGAACATAATTGTCGATTCTCTATTTTAGGTTAGCTGTTATTCTTTAGTTTTAAGTTAATTTTGTAGAACGTATCTTTTGTTTTAATAAATAAATTCTCTATTTTAGACGCATCACATTGTGTTTTTGCTAATAAAACGTCCAATATTATATATATACTCGTACATGGTACCTATGTCCTCGTAGTTTGTGTTTAATGTTTAATAATACATCACGGTACCAATACTAAGATTAGTATTGTTAATATTTTGACTACTTAATGTATCGATCATTGACTACGAGCACGATTAATTACTGCTAGGTATAATAGTGGTACAATTACATTTTTTTATGATATTGGAAGGCAAACAAGCAGACGGACGTCCTGATGGTAAGGAATTCACGCCGCCTGGAGACACCAAAGGTGGTAATGATGCGTTGCCAACCTGAGGCCGAGATGTTAGACCTCGAGCAAAGTAAGTTTGCCGACTACCTTATCCCTCGAAACGGAACACTTCATACCGTTCAGCGACAGGAATAAGTCGTTGGTACCAATCCGGGTGAGTCGCTGCGAAACTCTACCACCTAGTCAGATGTCACGGTGTTAGTGGCGGTTAGCCTATGCTCGCTTTTTACGAGCTGCTTGGCAGGAAGGCAGGTGGTCTATTCTGCCACGGCGCCCAGATCAACACGGGGATAAATCAAGAGGGTTATTCCATTCAAGCACCTGTTAAAACGTATTTATTCGTACATAAGTGTCAAGAATTCTAATGGAATGTAGTTTACCTGAAATGTGTCCAGCCGTCACGTTGGGTGATGGCCCGCTCGCACAGCGCCGCCTTGTTGCTGCCAGGACCTCCCACCACCCATAACGTCGGGGGTGTCGTCGTCGAACCACGGACTCTTATCACCTCCGCCTGGAATATCACGAAAGGTAATTTATTTATTGGGCAATATCAAAACAGATCAGGCGTTTTTTTCTGTGTTCGAAAATCGATTTTTTTGTTAAAGTGAAACTTTTATTACATCGTCTCAAATGTTTTGGTCTGTGTGTCGCATGTCGCGTGACGGTGACGTCAGAGCAGCCGAGTTCAATATGGCGGCGTCTATAGTTTATAGTTATATATCAATTTTCACTTTTACTGTGGTTTCACAAAACTACACAATCCTTTTTTTTATTTTAAGGCTCCTTCACCAGGGTTAAGATGTCACCCGACAGCAATGATGGACAAACAGGGTCATTTTCAACCGACTTCAAAAGGAAACATGTTCTCAATTCGACAGTATTTTTGTATGTCGATTACTCTGTCAATAACAATCCCTTTGATGATTATTTTTTAAAAAGAGACATAATGTCAGTGCTTGCCGTTGACGTGTTCCGGTTCAGGTGATAAAGTAGTCAGTAAGTTTACTTTTGCTCAAGGTCTAACATTCCGGCCTCAAGTTGGCAGCGCTCCATTACCACCTTTGATGTCTAGGCTTCGAGTTTCTTACCATCAGGAAATCAGTCTGCTTGATTGCCTTACAAGACGAAAAAAATAAAAAATAGCATCAACGCTGTCTCTTACCATCAGGATGCTGTCATTGTTCGCAGGATTTTCTTTAAAAAAATTGAAGCCTATTTGCATGTGCTGAGAAACAGTTTTTTTTTAATTTACGACCATAGAAAAAATTCGCCTACAACCATCAGGAAAGACGTGAGCTTTCCTGATGGTTGTAGGCAATTCACGCCGCCTAAAGACATCAAAGATGGTAATGGTGCGTTGCCAACCTGAGGTCAGGATGTTAGGCCTCGAGCAAAAGTACGTTTACCGGCTACCTTACCATCCGAACCGGAACACGTCATAACGTTATGGCGGCAGGAATAGGTAAGGCGGTGGTACCAATCCGGGCGAGTCGCTGCGAAACTCTACCACCTAGTCAGATGTCACGGTGTTAGTGATGATATGCCTATGCTCGCCTTTTACGAGCTGCCTGGCAAGAAAGGCAGATGGTCTATTCTGCAAAGGAGCCCGGACCAACACGGGGGAGCATATTCGTTGTCCATTACCTTATATATAAAAAATCACATGTAGTCATGATCCCGATTACGTTGAATAACTAATGAACTACTGGTCCCGCAGTCAGATTCCGAAATGCCAATCAGTTTTAATTTACGATTACGATCTTTACGATATCTGTTTAACATGAGTACAGTAAAGACTTTAAAACCAAACCTCTGTTAAACAGCTTTTAAAAAGAGTTTTTATTAAACATAAAAACAGGTTCGATTCCTGGACAACAATAAGAAAATTTAGTTTTTCCAATATTCTTCTAAAAAAATGTTTCACGGGATAGGATGTGTGCCCGGTTGGCGATAGGCTTGCCACCTATCACATTGCGGAACTTATGCCCGATTTCACCAAGAGCCCCTATACTTTAGGGGACCTTTTAACGTTACTTACGGGACTGTTTCAATATAAAACTGTCCCCTAAAACACGTTAAAAGGTCCCCTAGATATAGGGGCTCTTGGTGAAATCGGGCATTAGTGTCTTCGACTAGTCGTGGGTGCCTTGGTTGTACTTCTGCCTACTTCGGGGTATGGATGTGAAGATACTTATAAATAAAACATAATCGTAAGTTAAAATTAATTAGCGTTTCGGAAACTGGCTGTAGGTCTTTAATTCTGGATTATCATACCCAATTATAACTCAAGTATTTTGTTCTCTTAGAAATTAGAACTTTCCCATTGTCAGTAAAAGTAGGTCAGGTCAAGGAGTTGTATTCAGGTTTGATAAATGTATCCCGTACGGGTTTCTTTGTATTTTTCTAATCACTTTATTTGCTATTCAAGCATCTTATATCGATCCTTTGTGTATCAGTCGATGGTACCAAACCTATTTATAGGAAAGATTGACGTATACTGCGGCAATACAAAGGTCTTCGTCTACAACGTTGTGATTATGATCATTTTGTAAATATTTATAATTTGAAAAAAAAATAGCATGGAAGTAATAAACAATAATTATTTAAAAAAAGTATCCTCTTCACACCCATATCCCCGAAGAGGATAGTAGTAGAAAGAGGTTTTCCCCGTGTTGGTCCGGGCTTCTTTGCAGAAAAGACCATCCGCCTTTCTGCCAGGCAGCGCGTAAAAGGCGAGCATAGGCTTACCGTCACTAACAAGGTGACATCTGACTAGGAGGCAGAGTTTCGCAGCGTCTCACCCGTATTGGTACCACCGCCTTACCTATTCCTGCCGCCATAACGTTATGACGTGTTCCGATTTGGAGGGTAAGGAAGCCAGTAAACTTACTTTTGCTCAAGGCATAACATCCTGACCTAAGGTTGGCAAAGCACCCCCATCTTTGGTGTCTCTAGGCGGCGTGAATTTTTTACCATCAGGAAATCCGTCTGCTTGTTTGCCTTCCTATAACATAAAAAATGCCCATATCCCTGACGAGGTAGGCAGAGTTACAACCAGGGCGCTCACGATTAGTCGAAGACACTAAGTCCCACAATGTGATAGGTTGCAAGCTCATCACCAACGGCACTTAAATAGCACATGTCCAACCCCGGTAACTTTATTTTTATTAGAAAACTAGCTTCCGCCCGCGGCTCCGTCCGCACGGATGTCGGTTTTCACGTGATAAAACTGAAAAATTAGGTTTATATTTTTACAAAGAGTATCCCATTTCATGCCCTGGATAATAAGATATAATTATACCAAGTTTCATCGAAATCGAACTGTTAGTTTTCACGTGATGCCTGAACATACAGACAGACAGACAGACAAATTTTTTTTAAATCAAATATTTGGGTTTGGTATCGATCCAGTAACACAAGGGGTGTTACTGGATGGATTAGGTATTTATTTTTTCAATATTTTCAATGTACAGAATTGACCCTTCTAACCCTTTTTTATAATAAATGTATTAAATGTATAAATGGAAAATATGGATTTTCTCCGACGACGGACCGATGGACAACAGAGGCAATTTTTTTTAATAATTAAAAGATTAAGAGATTCAAATCATTCCTTTATCTTTTTTCTACACATTTCAAAAGGTTTCATGAAGATTGTTTACACCTAATGATCCAACTGGTCGTTGATTTCTAGGTTTTACAGGTGGTGGTTTGAATTTTGAGAAATTAAAAAAAAACCCACGCCTATATACCCAAAGAGGTAGGCAGAGGCACAACCAGGGCACCCACGACTAGCCGAAGACACTAAGTCCCACAATGTGATAGTTGGCAAGCCTATGGCCAACCGGGCACAAAACCAATCCCGAGCAACATTTTTATTAGAAAATTGGAAAACCCAAATTCCGTTTTTTTGCCCGACCCGAGATTCGAACGCAGGACCTCATAAAGTCAAGTCCAACCCCTGGACCGCTAGACCTCAGGCGATATAATTAAAAAGTCTACTATAAAATATATACACACCTTAGGAGAGACATGTCTTCCAACGTCCCCATTGACAGCCACAACTTTCGGCGTTTGATTTGGCACGGTCGGCACTGGCGCGACTGGCATGCTGCGAACTGGCAGCGGCTCGTTTTCGACTTCCACGTTTTGGTTCATTGGCACAGAGTCTCGTCCTCGGTGGGTCGGCGCTGGCTCCACACCGACGATCTCTCCTGGTATACCTTGCACATGGTTTTTATTTTTATAGGAGAACAGACAAAAGGTGAACAGCTCCCCTGATGGTAATATTTAGTGAAGGTATGCATAAGTAAGAGACTACTGACACCAGTGTTACCAACCCTACTGTTTTAACAGTAGATTTACTGTTTTTAACGTAACAACACCGTCGTCTGTTTTAGTACGATATTCTACTGTTTTTTATGCCAGTGTTAATATTAATACAAATCAAAGGCATTTTACATACAAAATCCGAAATTGACGAATGTTACGCATTTGATGCTACTGAAAATCATATGAAAAATTTTAATAAAAGGATGCTAGATTTTAACAAAAACAATGAAACAGAAAATGTTAAGGATAGAGTAATACACAACAATGAACAATGTTTGTAATTTTGATCACCTATTTTTAATGAATAATATAATTATGTGGTTTTTTTCAATAATGTACTTTATAAAAAAATTGTGTTAATTAAAGAAGTACTACTGGTAGTGCTGCAGTGGTTTCATTAACTATTTCTATACATTTATATAACCAATTCTATGTCCCAATTGAAAGGTTTTTGAGATATGCAGAAGATTTAATGTTTTGAAAATGTAATTTCACTGTTTTCTACTGCTTTTTTAAGATTGATCATAAGATTGATTGAAGCTTTTCTGTTCACTGGGGCTGGCAACACTGATTGACACCGTGCGTCTCTGTCCTATGCCCGGCTGTTTGGCCTGTAATGCGAGCCTACCTTCTCCTACCCTTAGGACCGGAACATGCCATTGTCATTATGACTGAATGAATATGTAAGATGGTGGATCCAAAACCGGACTAGATGTAGGCTGACACAGCTGCACTCCAGTATATACCACTGGTCTTGTTCGTGATGATGTGTTAGCCGCCTTTAAAAGGCGAGCAAACGCCTTTTACGAGCTGATTGGCAGGAAATCAGGTGGTCTATTCTACACAAAGACCTGGACCATCACGGGTAAATACGTAAAATAAAATCTAGCAATCTGTGTACATTGAACACAGCTGAAAAATAGTTGAATCGCGTTAGTAAAATTTAAACTTAAAACTTTAAATATTTTTTTGGTATTCTGGCAATTATATAAGCTACAAATTTAAACTTACTGTAGAGGAGGCGTAAGCTTCAGGTAGGATAACTGTCGTTACCACTTGTTGACTTCTGTTAGCCCTAATTGGCACAAAACCTCGCCTATTTCTGCCGCCAGAACATTTGTATAAAAGGATATCCGATAAGCTATTACAAGAAGATTATCATCTCATATTAGCAACGCAAGTTGTCTGCTTATTTATCTCATTATCTATATGTGTCACAAATACCTTACCCAACCAAAATCGAATCTGTAGGTTTACTATTAAATCTCGATTTCATGCACGATTGGATATTGAAATTGTTGTTATCTTGAACACAATAATAGGTTAAATAATTTATTTCCTGTCAGGACTCTGAGTCCCACAATAAAACACATTTTCTTTTGGTTAATCGACTCGGGGATCGAACATAAGACCCCATGAAATGAAGTCCAAAACCAGATCGCTAGATCACAAAGGTATTTTTTTTATCTTATTCTTTGATTGTTTATTGTTCAAGAGTCCAAAATAACACACACATTCGATTCCAATTTCCAATAAGTACAGCATAAATCAAGATTGTAGAGTAAACCTACTGATCCTACTATCTTTCTCCGTGTTGTTCCGGGCTCCTTTGCAGAATAGACCATCTGCCTTTCTTGCCTGGCAGCTCATAAAAGGCGAGCATAGGCATATCATCACTAGCACCGTGACATCTGACTAGGTGGTAGAGTTTCGCAGCGACTCGCCCGGATTGGTACCAACGCCTTACCTATTCCTGCCGCCATAACGTCATGATGTGTTCCGGTTCGGGGGGAAGGTAGCCGGTAAACTTACTTTTGCTCGAGGCCTAACATCCTGACCTCAGGTTGGCAACGCACCATTACTGTAAATGTTTGATGCATTAGAAGTGTACACTACTCGCAACCATCGAGATGGCTAATGATAGGGTCACAGATATCATTTGATCACTGTGTGAACGTAGGCTTGAAGATAATTTAACACGGTATCCACCATACTGAATCACCACTCGACCACTAATCGTCTTGTTGGCAATGAACATTAACCTATGCTCGTGTCTTATGACCAGGTAGAGAGTATAGATATACCCCTATCTTGAGTGTAAAATTAGGGCTTATCAATTTAGGGCTGGGCATATAGGGTTAGAAACTTGGCTCTACATGAGATCTGATTACTTTTTGACAGTGCGAGCTATATGGTCTCGTCTTGGTAACATTTAACATGAAATTTTTTTTGGGATAGGTCACCCGGAACAACACAGTGGTATGTTAAATAGAGAAGCAGTGTAGCAGCTCACCAGCACCCACGCCGACGCCATTCATATGTTGATCGTCTATAGACCCGAGGATCTGGATGATGGCGGCACGGAAATCCTTGTACACCTCCTCGGGGTTGCGCTCGCCGTTTACCTGATACACAAAATATCCGAATTTATAATCACGCCTTCCAACAAAGGTAACCTTGGATGAAATTTTGTTTTCATCTTGCGGTCATTATTAAATTTGGATTAAATCTACATTCTAGACGGATGGAAACCATTGTTTTTTTTACAGTCTAGCATACTACATTAGGTGTATATTAGGAGTACCATGACATCTAGGTGGTAGAGTTTCGCAGCGACTCACCCGGATTGGTACCACCGCCTAGGTAAGGCGGTGGTATATACATATAGACACTTGTGAAGACCACTGTTTGACACCGAGTACGTGGCTATTGTGCCATATGGTGTCACATGTAATTTTGTTTTTTTTTTTTAATTTTTTTTACGATATTAGAAGGCAAACAAGCAGACGAATTTCCTGATGGTAAGAAATTCACGCCGCCTAGAGACAATAAAGGTGGTAATGGTGCGTTGCCAACCTGAGGCCGGGATGTTAGATCTCAAGCAAAAGTAAGTTTACCGGCTACCTAACCCTCCGAACCGGAACACGTCATGACGTTATGGCGGCAGGAATAGGTAAGGCGGTGGTACCAATCCGGGTGAGTCGCTGCGAAACTCTACCACCTAGTCAGATGTCACGGTGTTAGTGACGGTAAGCCTACGCTCGCCTTTACAAACATTTAAAAAACGTTATTTAATACGTTTGTAATTGAAAATTTGAAAACTAAACAACCATTTATTTCAACCTATAATTTTTACCACGCATTAAGCATCAATAAATATTGAAATCCTTTAGGCGTTAAAATACTATGTCAAGGATGCCGTTAACTTTGACCCTGAACAACAGAATTCAATACTTTATAAATTGTTTCCGTTGTCATTTGATAAGTTAATTTATATTTAATACTAGCTGACCCGACAATTTTCGTTCATTCGTCACTTACTTACTCTGCCTAGCCTGCAAGGGTCTGAGAGTAAAGATACGTATCTATATATCTCATATATGTGGGATGACATGTATGCACGTTAAAATGTTTTTCTACAATCCGGATTTCAAGTAATTCGGTCACTTTCAACTAAGTGCTTTTTTGTTTGTAGTTCCTAAACTACAATTTGCGACTTTGAAAATAGTACGGGATAATCTGTAAAGCACTTACTATGAAACCAAAAAAGAATTAATAAAAAAATAAGCATCAACAATTAGTACCAAATTTTTAACTACAGATTCATGTAAGTAATTTATTATTTTAGTAACTTTTATGGAAATACATATATACATAACTACATACATCATTATTATGGAATTTACAACGTTTTATTTTTATTCCATGTACTGCCTCTATCGAGAAAAAAAATTTCGTCACGTTATAAAGTCAAAAATTGTCTTAAGCCTACTCAAAGTGGGTAAGCCTACGGCGTAGACTCCGGGGGCTACGCCGTCATGCATGATAATAAATAGGCTACGAAATTTTAATGGTCTACTAGATATGTCCGATGCTTTAAATCTTCAAAACCTTGTAGACTGAGATATATGAAAAGCCAGACCGTCATAATTTGATTACAATACGTATAAGTTATATATATAATAAGATATATAAGATTTATATAAATTATAGCTGTACATAAGTTTTATTTCAAATAAAAAAGGTGTGTGTGCAATTCACACATGATAAAGGTGAAACTTCAGTAAATCGACATAAGAATGAGATAGAATATATATTTGTGTCTCTTACCTGCAAAAGATTGAGATGAATATATGTTTGTGTCTCTTACCTGTCGCTCTCTGTATGAAATGCGGCGACAACACACAATGGTTAAACTCTCCCCCCATTTAACGAAAGTTCGTTAAGGTCACGTGTCCTAACGCGAGTTTAACATTTTTCATCCATCATAAACAGTGCACAACCCTGAACGAACGAAACCTGGATCAGGTTTTGGAGAGCCTTAACCAACACGTCAATTTTTTTTTACCTAAAACAAAAAACATCTCCCAAGATCTGCTAATGTCAAGCGATATTCTAACGTGGATAAAATATTCACATATTTCATAAAAATTAGTATATTCCTGTCGAAATGGCAACTTTTCTCAAAAGAAAAAAACATCAAAACACAAGAAAAAAACATCAAGACTAAAAAAAGGGTTTCCTTTGAATCTCGATTCATGAAAAATTGGAAATGAAATCGAGTTTGTCACTTTAACACATGATGCCAAAACTTTGGACCCCTTTTTACGAAAATTGCGCGGACGCAGGAGCATAAAATTTGGCACACTTATAATTTATGTGTAGGAGAAGGGCAGAACGCCAATATTTTTTAATAACAATGCTTATAAAGTTCATTAAATCAATAAATAAAACATTACCCACACTACCATGCATTTGACACACACAAACAAATATATTGATCATAACGATAAAAGATCACAGATGGCGCACCATACAGTTTGGGAACAAAGTAGTTGGTTTTGAGAAATAAAGATATAAAAATTTGTTATGGTCGAATTTCGACCAACGGGGGACCACTAGTAAACATAAGTTTATAGTAAACAATAAATTATTTTATCGGATTAGTTGAATTTATTTGTAACTAAATGCTAATGCGGGTTATTAGTATTCCGTTGCAAATACTGTGTTCAAAAGAACCTAAAATAACATAGACGATTCCAATTTCCAATTTGCATGCTATCGAGATTCAAAAGTAACACTACAGGACTCAAAATGGACTTATCGATTTATTTCTTGTGGAGTGAATAAAAAAGTAATAGCCACAGCCAAAAACAAACCACAAAATATAAGTTTTTCGTTAATGTTAAGTATGATGTCATCGGTATCGATGAATAACATATTTATTATGACTTTTCACGATACTTTTTTGCCCTCCTTATATACTATTCTATCGGTTTGTTACCTACAAGTCGTTGAATATATAATAAGATATGGATAAATTAGCTTCAGTTTCAGTAGAGGTAGACAGTGAATTTTTTGAAATACAGCACATGTTTGGTCTATTTTAATACGAAAGTAGATTAGTCTATATTCAGTTTAAAGTTTAAAAGTTTGAGTTCAACTTTACGCCTGTATTTATGAAGAGGTAGGCAGAGTACCGCCAGGGCATCCACAATAAGCCGAGGATACTTAGATAAGATACGAAGATAGTCCCACAATGTTCTAGTACAATCTATCGCCAATCAGAAACTTATACGATCTGAGGCAACGTTGATTTTATTAAAAAACTAGCCAACCCGGCGAACGCATTGTTTGACATTAACAGCTACTAACAGTTTGTATAGATTAAATGATTACTTTCCCATTTTTCTGCAATTTCTATGAAAGTTTTTTATGATATTGGAAGGCAAACAAGCCGACGGATTTCTTAAAAACACCAAAGGTGGTAATGGTGCGTTACCAACCTGAGGCCGGGATGTTAGGCCTCGAGCAACAGTAAGTTAACCGGCTACTTACCCTCCGAACCGGAACACGTCATGACGTTATGGCGGCAGGAATAGGTAAGGCGGTGGTACCAATCCTGGTGAGTCGCTGCAAAACTCTACCACCTAGTCAGATGTCACAGTGTTAGTGATTGTAAGTCTATGCTCGCCTTTACGAGCTGCCTGGCAGGAAGGCAGATGGTCTACTCTGCAAAGAAGCCCGGACCAACATGGGAACAAAAAGGTCGTAAAAGGTGGGAATCAGTTGCTATTTCTGTCTCCAATACACCAATGCTTGCTGTTGTCGTGTTTTGGCTAGAGATGGTATGGCAACCATTAATCTTATACAAAAGGAAATAAATCGCAACTGCAGTATCGCAATAAATCAAGTATTAAATACTCAAAGAGCAACATTACACAATAGTTTTGACTTCAATAAGCTATGTATTTCTTATCAAGAAGACCTTTTTCTTACCAAGAAGAATTCTTCCCCGCATTGGTCCTTGCTCTTTGCAGAATAGACCAACTGCCTTCCTACCAATCACCTCGTAAAGGCGAGCATAGGCTTACCGTCACTAATATTATAGTTGACTCGGTGGCAGTTTCGCGACTTGCTCGAATTGGTATCACTGTCTTACCTATTCCTGCCGCCATAACGTTAACGCTTGTCGTTGACGTGTCCCAGTTCGGAGGATAGGGTAGTCGATAAACCTATTTTTCCTTGAGACCTATCATCCCGACTTCAGGTTGGCAACGCACCATTATTACCTTTGATGTGTCTGGGTGGCGTGAATTTCTTACAATCAGGAAATTATCACTTATTTGCCTTCCAATATTATAAAAAAAGAAAATTCAAATACTTGTATGCCGTGTACATAAATAAAACATGTAATAAGTAACTGTGTACTTTGCTATTGCTTTGGCAAACCCTTATTAACGTCAGCATGTCAATTCGTAAGTAATTTCTAACTACAGTCAACCGTAGACAAGTGCAAGTGGTAGCATTAAAAAACCACGCCCATTTAGATAGGCTAAAGAAACCTATTTATTGAAGAACTGAAAACCGTAATACTTATCGATATGCTTATTAAAGTTTCATTTCAGCTGTCTGGCAGATGTTGGTTCCCAGGTGTTGAGCCTAACCTGTACTTACAGCTGGAAAGCTGTTTAATATCAGGGTTTGTAATTATTTATATAGGTAATTTATATGTTTAGAACTTTTAGGTCAAGGTATTGGAATATGTAGTTCACTTGAGCTTTTTGTATCTTTTCTATTAAAAAACATAGAATTCAACTTTATCGTGCTGTAATTATGTAATTTTTTGTCCTAAGGGTGAGACGACCCTACTGCCGCTAGTGAAATAATAATTATTATTATCGCCTCTGTGGTCTAGCGGTCCGGCGTGGCATCCTCGGGGCGGGCAAGAAAAAAATTAGAAACATGTATATTTTCAA
>NJDD01000437.1:282889-307787 GCA_002245505.1 Calephelis nemesis
TTTGGACGTGATAATTATAAGATTAAATACTCGCAAATATTATTTCCTCTTGATTAACAAATTTACTTTCGACGCCACCGAACTGTATTACAGCTCTAAACAATAAAATCTCCCTAGTATTATAAATACAAAAGTCTTACAGCTGCACTCTGAAACATTAATCTATATATTAATACGTGATGCCAAAACTTTGGACCCCTTTTTTACGAAAATTGCGCGAACGGAGGAGTATGAAATTTGGCACACTTATAGTTTATGTGTAGGAGAAGTGCAGAACTCCAATATTTTTCAATAATAATGCTTATAAAGTACATTAAATCAATAAATAACACATTACCCACACTACCATGCCTTGGACACACACAAACAAATGTAATGATGATAACGATAAAAGATCACAGATGGAGCACTAAAAAGTTTGGAAACAATGTAGTTGGTCTTGAGAAAAGAAGATGGCGTTCTTATATATCTTATATAACAAGATATTAAAATTTGTTATGGTCGAATTTCAACCAATAGGCGACCACACAAAGTCGCGACTTACCACCGCACTCAGAAACGTCAAAAATCGTTTAAAATTTTGACTTAATAATTGATTAAATTTTAATTATCTCTCTGAGGGCGGTCGTTTTGCGTTTAGAAGATAAAACAGATTAAACATTCATAAAAGACATAAGTTACTTTTATCTAGATTTCTGCGACTGCAACTGCAACTTCGAGGCTCGGGTTCGATTCCCGACGGGGGCAGGCATTTGCGTGACAAACGTTAAGATGTTTGCATTTCCGGGTCTGGGTGTTTATGAAATTTATTCTGGTATCTATTTAAGTATTTCTATGTATTAGTATGACTAACACCCAATAACACAAGCATTTAATTTGCTTACTTTGGGGTTAGATTAAATTTGTATAACTTGTCCAGGGATATTTTTTTATGATAATGGAAGGCAAACAAGCGGATGGATTTCCTGATGGTAAGAAATTCATGCTGGCTAGAGACACCAAAGGTGGTAATGGTGCGTTGCCAACCTGAGACTGGGATTTTAGGTCTCGAGCAAAATTAGTTTTAGCGGCTACCTTACCAAACCGTAACACGTCATGACGTTATGGGGGCAGGAATAGGTAAGGCGATGGTACCAAACCGGGCGAGTCGCTGCGAAACTCTACCACCTAGTAGGATGTCACGGTGTTAGTGATGGTAAGCCTAAGCTCGCCTTTTACGAACTGCCTGGCAGGAATACAGATGGTCTATTCTGCAAAGGAGCACGGATCAACAACGTATTTATTTCTTTCTTAAGAGGTTCCCGCGACAAAGCTTAACAAATTCGCATTCGCCTCTGTGATCTAGTGGTTTAGTTGTTAGACTTGACTGCATGAGGTCCCGGGTTCGAGTCTCGGGTAGGACAACAAAAAGAAAATTGGGATTTTCCAATTTTCTAATTAAAAAAATGTTGCTCGGGATTGGAAATGTGCCCGGTTGGCAATAGGCTTGCCACCTATTACATTGTGGGACTTAGTGTCTTCGGCTAGTCGTGGGGTGGGTTGTGCCTCCGCCTACCTCTTCGGGGATATGGATATGAAGATACTATACTATACTATAATACACTATAGTTTGTTATATCGATATCTGTTTACTTATGTTTTTCTGTCTTCTTTCTTTTATTTGTTTTTTTAAGATTTGGTTATTTATAAACTTAGCATGTTTAGTTTGTTATAAATTTATGAAGTCGAAGTTTTATCCCCTTACAGTTGTAAAGTTAAAAGATGAACCAATAATTAAAAAAATCGAGTTATAACAATTAAAAATTTAATGTTAAATTAGCGTAAGTATAGTGCTAGTAGAAGCCATTTTGGTTGGCGATAGGCTTGCCACCTATCACATTGTGGGACTTAGTGTCAACGGCTAGCCGTGGGTGTCCTGGTTGTGCCTCTACCTACCTCTTCGGGGATATGGGCGTGAAGATGCAATACCCATAGCACAAGCAGTTAATTTGTTTACTTTGGGGTTAGATTCAATTTGTGTAACTTGTCCAGGGATATCTTTATTATTATACTTAACAGATTCCCGCGAAAAAGCTTAACAAATTTGCAGCTTATACTTTACAGGCTAAAATTTGATTAATGTTTAAATGAAAATGACATATAATTGTAATGGACTTGAACCATGACCCAACCGCTACACCGGGCTGTAGCTATCTCATTATATTGATACATTGATCGCGTGTAGTGGCCGAGTCCATTACTGGAGTGGAATGCGACCTTTCATTTGACGATGGAAACTATAAAATATTTCTTTTTCAAACCAGGCAGTCAACTAAGCGAGCGGAGTCATAGAAATAAGTAATGCTTAAGTACGGTAACACAAAATCTACATATTTTTTTGGAAAATATAAAAATGACATACAGTCTTCGTTACATGAAACGAAAAAATTCGAGCAACGTAATTCCCAGAAGCTAGACAAAGCCAAGCGTCTCTTTTCATGTTTTGCGACGATTTGCCGGGTTGCTACCACTGCTCTACCTATTCCTGAGACTATAGCATAAGTACTTGTCTTTGTCATGGCAGATGAAAGATTTACAAAGCAGATATATATGTATAAAGTTTCGCAGCGACTCGCCCGGATTGGTACCACCACCTTACCTATTCCTGCCGCAATAACGACATGACGTGTTCCGGTTCGGAGGGTAAGGTAGCCGGTAAACTTACTTTTACTCGAGGCCTAACATCCCGGCCTCTGGTTGGCAACGCACCATTACCATTTGCTCTAGGCGGCGGGAATTTCTAACCATCAGGAAATCCGTCTGCTTGTTTGCCTTCCAATGTCATAAAAAAATTAATAAGCGAGCGGAGTAATAGAAATAAATAATGCTTAAGTACGGTAACACAAAATCTATATATTTTTTTGGAAAATATAAAAATGACATACAGTCTTCGTTACCTGGACACCAGCTAAAAAAATTCGAGCAAGGCAGATGAAAGATTTACAAAGCAAATATACAATGCGAATGTGGATGGATGTAGGTACCCGGGGGAGACCAAGTTTGACATTCCACGATCACTCGGATATTATCCGAGGGTGGCATCAAGAGTCTTCGAAACAGGCGTGTTTGAATAAAAAGGGTAATTAATGTGACGGAAACCAGACAGGTTTGTCAGGATCGTGAGGCACTCGTTACTCTCTGCCTAACTACTAGTACTACTGCTACTACTGATTTGTATGTACTCATCATTGTGATAAATCGGTTTGAAGAGTAAGGAAGAAGGTAAAACTTACGCCAAAGGTCTCACGTTGGCAACGCACCATTGACACCTTTGGCTTACAAGGGTAACGTGTATTGTATAATATAACACCATCAACAATTCACTTGTTTGCCTTCCATTATTTAATAAAAAAGTAATAAAATAACGTCATAAAAAAGAGTCGTGGCCCATGAGGGGATCGAACCCGCGACCTTCGCGTTATTAGCACGACGCTCTAACCAACTGAGCTAATGGGCCGATGTTACACTTATTGAAAATCAGCTCTGTAATCTAGTTCATAAAATACTAATAAAAATACGATCATATCTTTACAAATTGTGTGTACGTATTTTAAGTTGAGTATTATTGTTTGCGTATAATTATTCAAAGTCAAATTAATATTTTTAGACATTATCCTAAACCATAAATATCGAATTCTTAAACTTTTGAATGTACTGCGAAACTCACATTTTTTTCTCAGCGCAGCATTTTTCTGACAATAAAGATTTCACAACACATTTAACAATTGCTCAAATATTACCATTGCACAAAGTTTTGAAATTGTTTCATCAGTGCTCACGTGATGCGGACCCAGGATAATAGAGATTTATTTTTATTTAATTAAATTAGACTACACTGAATTCTGTAAAAACTGTAAACGTCACTTACCGTCACGTTTACTTCCGATTATATTATATTTAGAGGTCAATGATTAGGACGTCCAATAGCCAGTCTCACTCTATCAGGAAAAAATAATTGAGTAGGAACTATGCAATTTGATTCTCGTGGTTTTGGCAACTATCAAGTAGCACAGCCCATAAGCGTAACAAAATATGTAGGTCATACGAGGGAAGATACCACAGAGATATAGGAATTAAGAGGTTAAAGGAAAATACAGATCTTCTCTTTTTTCTTTCTTTAGGTATTGGCCTTCACGTTAGTATTTTGCCATTAGTCAAGTAGGAATTTGCATCAAATTTTATATGAATTATAATCAATTATAATAAGTTATCAGTCATAAGTCGCCAGTAAGCCAAGTCAGGCTCTTTGGTAAAGCGGTGGTCTCATTACACAAGTTCATGTAATGAGATTTGGCGGTAACGAGGAAACACACGATACGCTAATTTCTTCATGATTATTTCATTTGTGCACTTTCACTAAACAAAATTGTTCAAAATGCCACCAAAATTGACTAATTTCACTTAATATAAACACGAAATTCAATAGTTATGAAAAAACTTCGACCATCTTTTCTCCCGATAGCGCCGAAACTGAATACAAATCTTACTAACATGTTTTGCCATGTTTTTCAATTTTTTTTGTCTGATAAAACGACAGTTCCAATTTATAAAAGTTTAAAGACGTCTTTTTCCACAACGGTAGGTATCTAACAATGAATTACATGATTGATTATGTAGTTCCCTAAAAATTGAATATTTTGCAATATTAATTAAAAATAGTTGGTATTTTATAAATGTCATAATTTTCAAAATCTGACATATTATCATGTGTGGCTTGCGAGAATAATTTATTTGCGGAATATATGCAGACATTGAGGTGCAAAATAAAATTTATTGACACTAGTTTTTTGTTCTCATTAGTTTACATTTTTGTTACCTTACCGTATTATCGTAACTTATTTTTCCTTATCTAACATAAACATACCTATTATCCAAATCTATTAAGTCTCTTAGGTAATTTTAAATCCCGTTCGTGTTTATTATATAAATTAATACATATTTTAATATTTATTAGTAATCCCATTGTTTCACTAGTTTCGGAAGCAAGCACTGAATAATGTTAATCTTTTATAAAATGACGACGGTCTGACTGTTCAAGGATCTCGAGCTATAGTAACATGTTATTCCAGATTGGAAATGGAATTCCCGTAAACCAGCAAATTTTCGGTTATTTTCGTAGCCTTTGAGGTTAAATGCGTAGACGTAGCTCCACGTGTCTACGCCGTAGACATTTCGTAATAAGTCTGTGAATACTGTTAAATAGAACTCTAGTGTGACCGATTTCACAGGTCTACATTTTGTAGACTGATAAAACCGTTCCTATACATTTTCTAGTGCGTTAATATTACAAATACGAAAGTCTGTCTTGTCTGATTATTACGTTTTCACAATTAACCTTGGGACCGATTTTCATATTCATATATTAGAGACCCGAGTTCGATTAAAGACAAACATTTTTTCAAAAATTAATCCCCAAAGACAATTAGGAAAAAATAAAATTTGTATTTAGTACCATTTTACGCTAAGTCGTGAATAAACATCTTCTCACCATATTTGTGTATTTCGTATTAATCAGCACAGCCAATAAAAAATCACTTTCGAGTACTTATTTTTAGGGAATTATGTTTGAAGTTTGTTCGCACTAAAGAAAAGTAATAAAAAAAAGACGGGTTGCACTCCGGGAATGCTGGCAGAAGTGAGAAATTGAATATCGACGTTGTGCATTTTTGATATTTTGAAATGGTTAGGGAATAATTTTGAACGAATTGCTTTAATTATCAGTATGAAAATACTATCTCTTATGTGGTAGGATACAATATTTGTTTATTGCGCTAACGTACACAAACATTCGCGCAATCGCCCTGCGCCGTCTTACGAATTGTCGACAGCCACGTGTCGTGACGCGAGTTTAAAAGTATTTACCCATTCCAAAAAAAGTGAAAAAAGTAAAGAAGTTTTCACTTCAAAAATAAGTTTAACTTTTACGCCAGCAGAACAAAAGTGGACATAAGTTCGGACCTTTATCCACAACGCCTTTACCCACAATCCGATAAAAAATAGTAGTATCCGGTTTTTATTTCCATAATGACTAACGATCAATGTTAATAATGTATCTCTAAAGATGGATTTCAAGCAATCTAGATTGTTGTCTTCTATCGCCGCTGTGGTCTAGCGGTCCGGGTGTTGGACTTGACTGCATGAGGTCTCGGGTTCGAATCCCGGGTCGGCCAACAAAAAGATAATTGGATTTTTCCAATTTTCTAATAAAAAAATGTTGGTCGGGATTGGAAATGTGCCCGGTTGGCGATAGGCTTGTCACCTATCACATTATGGGACTTAGTGTCTTCGGCTAATCGTGGGTGCCCTGGTTGTGACTCTACCTACCTCTTCGGGGATATGGGCGTGAAGATACTTTTTTTTTCTAGATAGTTGCGTATCCGCCGGCTTATTCTACACCTAATTGCCATATTTATCCAGTCCACAGAATTGCATATGCAAGCGATCAAAATATCAATCTTGGACAGCAAGTTTTGAATTAGGTGGAAAATTTGACAATCCCAAGCTTCCTCGGTGCGGCGGCGGGTTGATCGGGTATATTGAAACACCTTATATTGCTTTAGTTGAACAACAACCTTTATTAGCACCCTTGTTAATATATACATTAAAAGAAATCATATAATACCACGTTTAAAAATTACACATTGCCATCTGTACTTGAAAATAAGTACTAACAATTAGTACTTGTAATAAAATATTTAACATTGGGGTTGATTATTAATAATGGCCGATGAGTTTTGGCGCCATCAACAGAAAAGATGGTCCAAGTTTTTTCATAATTATTGAATTTCGTGTTTAAATTGAGTGAAATCAATCAATTTTGGTGGCGTTTTGTACAATTTTGTTCAGTGAAAGTGCACAAATGAAATAATCATGAAAAAATTAGCGTATCGTGTATTTCCTCGGTGCCGCCAAACCTCATTACATGAGCTTGAGTAAACAGGCCACCGCTTTACCCAAGAGCCTGACATGACTTCCTGACGACTTATGACTGATGACTAATAATTATAATAAACTGAAATTGATATAAAATTCGATGCAAATTTCTACTTGACTAATGGCCAAATACTAACGTGAGGAGCCAAAACCTAAAGAAAGAAAGAAAAAAGAAAATATTGGCCGATAGAGTCGACATTGACCGCGCGGCCACAGGCGGCCAATCGATAGGACGCGGCGGTGTAAACAAACAATGTATTATTGATGGTCATCGATTCCTCTCTGATGTCATATTTCGTGACGAGTGGAACCCAAATTTCATATTAACTAAATGTTTTTCAAAACCAGGGATGTTAGAAGTTTGACGTTTCTGCGTGTGTGAGAATGAGTCTGAGTGTGAGTGTGTGCGTGAATGTGTGTGTGTGTGTGTGTCTTTGTGGCATCATAATTGAAGATTAAAAAGACGGCAACTATCTTAAGTATAAACAAAGATTAAAGTACTCCTAGGATTAAATTAACACTATAGTCTGTTTTAACAGTTTACAAAGTCAATAAAAACATTCATTCATTCATTCATTAAAACTACGTAAGTGGTTATTATCCTACCCGTGTTCCCGAAAAGGTATGCAGAGGAACAATCAGGGCACCTACGAATGTACGAAGGTGACAAATCTATTTACATTCTTTGTAAAATCTTACTTGTAAAATCCCTAATAACATTTTTAATAAGCCGATCCGGCGAACTTCGCATCACTTGACAGTTGAGATTAATATCTACGTTATAGTTATAGTTTTTATGCACAACATTAATTGGTTTTCTCACTTTCCCTGCAATTTTCTGGGGTTTCTCTTCATACGGTCCCTCTCCTGACACAACCAAATACGACAAAAAAAAATAAGATCCATTCGTTCAAGCAAGTTGAGATTACCATCCGAAATGGGGATTATACAAGGTTACTTTGAAATGATCGGCCAAATTTTAGTATAAGGGGTACAGCTTAAATAATAATTCATTTATTAAATATTATTTCGATTGTAATATTTATTTTTTATTTACAAGCATTTATTTAAAACAGTCCGCAAAAATGCTTCATTTGTTGTCACGCACGAGTCCGAGTCGTGACGTCACCAGCCTGCTAATATGTGGTCATTGGCAACCAGTTTTATGCTTTGTTTGCATTACAGACTTGCATCTTGATATATATTGCGTCGGATAAAAATCATGATTTTTTTTTTTATTTTTAGCTTTTTCATATTATATCAAGAGTGTTACCAATTTTAAACTGTTTCTCAAAATTTGGCTGGTGCTTTAGTTGTAACTCTGTATACAATCCCCATATATTTAAAAATCACATTTTGAGTCGTCCAATCCGGGAATAGATCCCGAGACCCTATCTAGTCATACACTGGATTACTAGGTTACATTAATATGTTTATTAATAAAACAAAGGCGTTAATGGAGCGTGGCTAACCCGAGCTTAACCAGTTTGTGAGAATAAGTTTACCTACCAGTAATAGCCCACCCTACCATATACTAAGCAACGTTATGGCGGCAGGAATAAGAAAGGCGGTGGCAGTAACCTACCACATAATCATAGTTACCTATATGGTATTGATAACAAAACCAACATTCGCGTTTTACAAGCTACTCTATAGAAAAAAAAGTGTGCGTGTACTAGCGTACACTCGTAAGAAGAGAAGAAGTGAAACTTCTTTATGACGTTATTTTCCAAAAAATAATTTACTATATGCAACTTTACAGAAATTGGTTAAATAAAGTTTCTTTCCAATCCCTACTCCGCTGGAGAAAGTATACTTCAAATCACGCGTGGTAGGTATAAGAACAAAGATTGCGCGTAACGGAAAAATGTGATGCGTAACGAAAAATGATACACTAAATTTTTTTCCAACCGCGATAAAGAATTTTCACTTCAAAAATATTAATGGAGCTGTAGAATATAAATTGAATTATTATTTATTTCACTGTTAAACAAACGTAAGACCTTAAAACACTAAAGAATGCTGGTACGCTGAGCTGGTTTGATGATGGCGCTCGAAGATAGGAGATGTAAAATAGTATTAAGGTAAAAACCGAATAATAAAAGGGAAAATGGGAATTATTTTTAATCAAACTGTTAGTTGTTATTAATATCAAGCAATATCGCGGTGTCGGCTAGTCTATCCCCAAAAATAAATTTAATAATAATTAATTGACCGCTTGTTGGTCGAGTGGCTAGCGTACACGCCTAACTACATCGACCAACCGCAAGGCTCGGGTTCGATTGCCGACGGGGGCAGGCTTTTGTGTGATGATCATTTAGATGTCTGCATTTCCGGGTCTGGGTGTTTATTAAATTTATCCTGGTATATCTATTTAAGTATTTCTATGTATTAGTATCGTTGACTAACACCCATAACACAAGCATATAATTTGCTTAGTTTGGGGTTAGATTCAACTTGTGTGATTTGTCCAGGGATATTATCTATAATATACAAATGAATCGCTAAATGTGTTGGTAAGCGCATAACTTTCAAACGACTGGACCGATTTGGCTAATTCTTTTATTATTGTGTTAGTTGGTATCAGGAGAAGGTTTTTATGGAGAGAAAAACCGGAAAAGTTGCTGGAAAAATGGGAAAAATAATACTTTATTATTTCCCATACTTAACGGGTGAAACAAAGTTCACCGGAACAGCTAGTTTAATCTATAAATGAATCCTCATTACGCGTGGTCATCGTATCTCGGCCGAACAGATGGATCGATTTTGCTCACTCTTTTTTATTGTGTTAGTAATCATCAAGAGAGGGTTTCTCTTCACGCTATATTCCCGAAGAAGTAGACAGAGGCACAACCAACCCACGACTAGCCGAAAACACTAAGTCCAACAATGTGATAGGTGGCAAGCGTTTCGCCAACCGGGCACATATCCAATCCCGAGCAACGTTTTTTATAGAAAATTTTAAAAATCCATTTTGTTGTTGCCTGACTCGGGTATCGAACCCGGGACCTCTTGCAGTCAAGTCCGACAACTGACCCGCTAGACCACAGAGGCGATTGAAACTGAAAGGTTCTTATCAAGAAAAAAACCCCGGGAAAAGTAAAGGAAAATTGGGAAAAACAGTGCTTTAATCCATACAAACTGTTAGTAGCTATTAATGTCAAGCGATACGAAGTTCGCGCGGTCGGCTAGTCCTAAATAAATATTAATGTATGTGGATTGTAGATATTATGTGGAGCCGGACGTCACCAGTCGTCAGAACACAGTGTAATTTAGTTCCCTACATAATGGTTTTAACCGATCATTTGCGTATAAACTATTCAAATCTAAATGCTGTCCTATGGAAGGTTCCTGAAAATACGTCTATAATTTATAGAATAATATGTCTTTCCTTTAACTAAAGTACAAATAGCATAGATTTTGTTCATCGTCCTATTTTGGATTACACTTTTTAGGGTTCCGTACCTCGATTAAAAAACTCAACCTTTATATTTTGTTGCCCGTCCTTCTGTCGAGACTCTTTTTCACAGGAATGCGTAGAGGTATCGAAACAAAATTAATATCAAATACTAAAGTCTACTGTCGCTTAGAGCTGTGAAAAAATCAAACTTCTAAGCAAACGCTTTTAAAAAATACAGCCGTTTTTGCAACAAATTTTGCGAAACTCACCAGGGAGTCATAACTATAGGGTACTTCTCGTAAACTCAGAATTTTGAAATTTGGTACAACGCAACCTTTTATAGCACAGATAATGGACTAATTGCGAAAAGCGTAAATTTTTAGTAACAACGTGTAATGAAATGTAAAGGTACATGAAAGGCACAGGGTTGTACGGAATCCCCAATGCGCGAGTTCTACTCGCACTTGGCCATTATTTTTAAGTTATTAGACAAACTTTTGATAGCAAAAATCTACGCCCTAAGACTACAAGATTTCAAGCTCAAGTCGACATCGGCCATTTTGATTTTTGTTGAGCCCGTAGCGTAAACTTGAAGATATCTCGAACCATAGACTTAGGATTAAATCTATGTCTCCGACTAACAAATAAAATATCTTATCTGTTGAAATTCAATGAAAATAGATTTGAAAACATTGCCATAGGTATATTATTATACCCTTTGGTCATTGCCATAGTTTTTCTTTCTTTAAGTAGCGTATCGTAATTATCTTTAAATAAACCTACCTTCAATAAACCATTCACTTCCGTTAGTAATGGGTCTAACGCCACCATAAGACAAGGGTTTTGTTGCTTTTTGAAGTTATACTTCTTTTGGCGCGTTAGGAAAAAATGATGAGGGTAAATTTTTACGATGCGTGCACACCGTCACGAAAAACCGACATGATGAAGTTAGCTATAGATAACATTTTAGTTTTTATTAAATATTAAATAAACTTTATTTAACTAAATAATGCAATATAATAAAACTTTTAATGTATTAAATACCTTTTTTCTATGGTTAGTGTCATTTTGTCTACAAATGTAAAATAAGGCAAAAGATAAAAATTTTACCAAGATTTTTATCTTATTACACCGAAGAAGTATAACTTCTAACGCGTGTACATAAGTACACACACAATTTTTTAAAACGCATTTTTTTAGATGAAATGCTTACTTTTTGTTTCATTTGGGAAAAACAATCTAAAGAACGTGATTTTATCGGTTGATAATTTGAAACGTTTACCGGCTAATGAGGCGAAAAGAACTGACTTCAGTAAAAAACTTAAAACAGCAGTTTCTTAAAATTAGGCAATCTATCAATTGCCGTACCTGTTTAATAAAAACGGTATTTACCCAAACAGGGCAACTTTCACATCAACCTTTTATAGAGGTTTCTAGTAGGTACATTAATTGTCTAATAACAGCCAACTTCAATATCATACCTACAGAAAGAGGAAACGAAGAAATATTAATTGTTTTTTTCTTCTTTTCACAACAAACAAAAAACCTAAAAAAAACGCGAACTAAAGAAAAAATGCATTAGAAATCTTTCGTATTTTTACTAAAAAAATTGAACACATGTTTTACTAATGTTATATTTTATGGTAAACATGCCTCCTAATCTCCGTTCATGTTTCAATCCAAATTTTGATTTTACATTCATCGCACTCGGATTATAGCTGCAAAAGCAAAGTTTTGACGAAAGTATTTCCTTTTTAAATTATGATATGCACAAAAAATCCAATTGAAATTCGAAATATATATCGAAAATTCAGCCAAATTAAGTACTACATAATTATATATGAAAAAAAATTCTGGCCCATGAGGGGATCGAACCCGCGACCTTCGCGTTATTAGCACGACGCTCTAACCAACTGAGCTAATGGGCCGATGACAATATCGTCCAATATATTGTACGACTGTTCGCTATATCTAGATCTAGACAATAAGTGAATTCTAGACTCTAGATGAGGGGTTCTCAAGCTTTTGATAGGCACGAACAACTATTGAAATTTCACAATCGTCAGGGACGAGACCTTCGCCACTGCTGAAGGTCAAAAAAGCAAATGATAGGAATAAGTTAAATAAATGAATAGTTACAAAAATTATCTTTATAAGTATTTTACGGCAGCACAGTAGCGATACTTTTCAACGTCGATTTCATGCAAATTGTAAATTGGAATCGGATCTCATCTTAGGTACTCTTGAACACAATGCTAGCGGTATATAACATTTATTTCCAAAAAAACGGGCTGCACTCCGGGAGTGCCGGCAGAAGTGAAAACTTGAGTATTAACGTTGTGCATTTTTGATATTTTGAAATGGTTAAGGGATAATTTTTCACGAATTGCTTTAATTAACAGTATGAAAGTACTATCACTTATGGGGTAGAATACAACATTCATTTATTGCGCTATCATACATAAACATGACAACACGAACATTCGCGCAAGCGCCCTGCGCCGTCTTACGAATTTTTGTCTTACGAATTTTTACCCATCCCAAAAAAAGTGCGCAGCGCCGCTAAAAAAGTTTTGAATATAACAATAATACAATAAATATTCCTGGACAAATGACACAAATTGAATCTAACCCTAAAGTAAGCGAAATTACAATATGTTTGTATTATGGATGTTAGTCAGCGGTACTAATAAAAAGGAAAACACGTACCGGAATAAATTTAACAAACCACCCAGATATAGAAATGAAGACATCTAAATATTCGCTAGTACTGTGTTCACGAGTACTTAAAATTACAAATCCTATTCCAATTTGCATAAAATTCAGATTCCAGAGTTACCCTTTTGATCGGTTGCACGGGCAGCGAGCGAGCAATCAGTAGATCAGTCGCACTGTACATTATAAAGACAGGGCAACGTTATCCTGTGTTTGTTTCACATCTTATGACCAGACTGATAGACACTTCATGCAACAGATCTACATTTTTCTCTTTAATATAACTGGACAAGTCACACAAATTGAATCTAACCCCAAAGTAAGCAAATTATATGCTTGTGTTATGGGTGTTAGTCAACGGTACTTATACATATAAATACTTAAATAGATACCAGAATAAATTTAATACACACCCAGGCCCGGAAATGTAGACATATGTTCAGTGATAAATGTATGTCACACAAATGCCTGCCCCCGTCGGAAATCGAAGAGGAGCCTCGTGGTTGGTCGATGTAGTTAGGCGTGTTAAGCTAGCCACTCGAAACACACAACTCTACAGAACTCTAGTACTCACGGTAGCTTCATATATATCAGACTAGCTGTTTGCCCGAATTTCGACAGGGTAGAATAGTAATGTTTTTCATACAAACTTTCATCACCTATTATATTAGGCTCTTTGGGAGGTTGATTTTTGAAAAAAAAAACAATTAAAATTTTATTAAAATCGGCTCAACAGTTTAGCCTTAAAAGAGTAACACATAGACAGACTTTTGCATTTATATTAGCACGGATTTCAATATTTCAGTACTTTCAGTACATCTTTTTCAAAAATTTATATTATATTAGTTCTCCTGGCGAACTTCGTACCACCCGTTTAGTTTGTATGGGGAAAATTAAAACTTTGGTTTTCCTAGTTTCCTCGCAGTTTTTTTCCTTTTTCTTATATTTTAAAGCTTCCCTGGACTTGAACAAATAATTTTAAAAAAATTTGACAAATTGGTTCAGCCGTTCTAAAGTTTTAGAGAGACTAACGAACAGCAATAGAGTTTATTTAGTAAAATAAATTCAATCGAAACAAATGCAGACAAAGCCAAAGAAAACTAGAAGTTTATAAGTTAAATGCGTAACTAGTTTATCACATATATACCCAATATTTTATTTCTTTGATTACAATTATCTGATGTGTCACCATAAAATATCACGTATTAATGTTTGTTGGTATGTGTATTACTCAATCACTGTAACATTGACAGCTGTACGGTTCTACGCCTTAATTACTGTCTCCGTCACGTTTTCTTGAAATAGGCATTTGTTTTTGTCAAATACTACGACGTAACAGAGATTCCCGAACTGTTTTGTTTCATTGGTCGAGTGGCTAGCGTACACGCCTAGCTCCATCAAGGTTTTGAGTCAAAAAGCTAGACTTGCTTTGCATAATTCTGTGCTTATCCCAACGTTATTGCATGGAAGCGAGAGTTGGGTATGTAAGAAAGATCATGAAAGTAGGATAAATGCGGTCGAAATGAGAGCACTACGGAAAATCTGTGGTGTAAAGCTCGCTGACCGCAGTCGTAACAGTGAGATCCGAGAAAGAGTGGGATTGGTTCGGTCATGTGGAAAGAATGACAGATGAAAGATTGACAAAGCAGATATACTCGTACAATGCGAATGTGGATGGATGTAGGTACCCGCGGAGACCAAGGCTGACATTTCACGATCAGATCAATCTGATTTTATCCGAGGGTGGTGTCAAGAGTCTCCGAAACCGGCGTGTTTGTATGAAAAGGGTAATGAATGTGAAGAAAGCAAGACAGGTTTGTCAGGATCGTGAGGTCTGACACTTGATAATCTCTGCCTACCCCGTAAGGGACTTGGCGTGAAGATATGTAAGTATGTATCATGGACGTTAGTATTATGTGCCTAGGTGTTGATTTCATTTACTTTGGTATATATTTTATTATTTAGTATATAAATAAGTATCATTGACAGACAACTATAACACAAGAATATACTTTGCGTTCTTTAAGGTTTTTTAATATTGGACGGCAAACAAGCAGACGGATTTCCTTATGTTAAGAAATTCATGCTGCCGTAGAGAGAACAGCGGTGGTAATATTGCGTTGCCAAACTGGGGCCGGGATGTTAGGCCACGAGCAAAGATTACCGGCTACCTTGTATTCCGAGCCGGGACAAGTCAACTGCAAGATCTGATGTTATGGCAGTAGGAATAGTTAAGAAGGTTGTCGCTGCAAAATTCTATTGCCTAGTCAGATGTCAAGGTGTTAGTGATGGTAAACCTTTGCTCGTCTTTTTCGAGCTGCTTGGCAGGGAGACATAGGGTCTATTCTTCAAAGGAGCTTGGAGAAACATGGCGGAAGATTAGATCAATTTCTGTAACTTGTCCAGAGGTGTTTATTTAGGTATTACTTACTAGTGGTCGCCCATTGGTCAAAATTCGACCATAATAAATTTTAATATCTTGTTCATAAGAACGCAATCTTCATTTCTCAAGACCAACTACTTTGTTTTCAAACTTTTGAGTGCGCCATCTGTGATCTTTTATCTTTGTCATCAATATATTCAGAATCAGAATAATCTTTATTCACATGAACCGTACAAGTGGTATTTGTGCGCGTCGACAAATGTTTGTTTATGTGTGCCGAATGCATGGTAGTGTGGGTTATGTTTTATTTATTGACTAGCTGTCCCGGCGAACTTCGTTCCACCCGTTCAGTTTGTATGGGAAAAAGTAAAATGGTGTTTTTCTTAGTCTTCTCGCAAGTTTTTCCTTTTTCTTATCTTTTAAACCTTCCCTGGACTTGAACAAATAATTCAAAACCAAAATTAGCGAAATCAGTTCAGGCCGTTCTTGAGTTTTAGCGAGACTAACGAACAGCAATTGATTTTTATGTATATAGATTGAATGTACTTTATAAGCATTTTTATTGATAAGTATTAGCGTTCTGCA
Source organism: Calephelis nemesis (assembly GCA_002245505.1). Classification (NCBI taxonomy): domain Eukaryota; kingdom Metazoa; phylum Arthropoda; class Insecta; order Lepidoptera; family Riodinidae; genus Calephelis; species Calephelis nemesis. The sequence goes on from NJDD01000437.1 coordinate 298,945, forward strand.
CTGTGTCAAATTTCATGCTCCTGCGTTCGCACAATTTTCGTAAAAAGGGGTCCAAAGTTTTAGCGTCACGTATTAATATATAGATTATCATCCTATGAACTTGGATGATCCTCACGTTTTGATCGCCATGATCCGCTTTCCTACTATGTCTTCCACTTTGCACGGTTTTAGCACCAATGAGGCTGTTGAATTGAGTCTGGTGGTTTCACTTTAAACTTTGGCTCGTTGCAGCTACAAAGCCATTGCATCGAGGTTTTTTCGACTGACTTCACATGCTGGATAAGTTTTGATGCGGGAGTAATCAGAATGCTCCAGCAAGTCTCAACAAATTGTCAATGCTTATTTTCCATGTCATCTTTGTTTTTGTACTTGCATTCTGTTAAACGTTTCATGTTCTTGCGAATAAAATGTATAAAAGATAATAAAACACGTTTGTTTTTCATAACAAATGTTTTTTTGGGAAAATTGGGGGAAAAAACCATAACGTTTTTTCACATTTTGTATGTTGCTAATGGTTTTGAGGTTAAACATACACATTTTTACTAAGCCTAATGGGTCATGGTTCGGATGGAACACCGTCTTGTTAACCACTGACAATTCTAATCAATAGGCAACAAGTATTTCCTAACGTCAAGAAAATTCTTTCAATCATTTAATCTTTAAAAAATACTTAAAAACGACCTTTGTGTAAATCATAAACAGATGTAAGTATATTTCTCCTAAGTAAATAAAACCCAAGAAATCGTGTTTTATCAAAAAGACATGAAAGAGAGGATAACGACCAAGTGACATAGTGATTTTTTATCACCTTTCAGGCAAAAACTGGATTCTACCTACTAGTAATACATTATTATAATTGTATTTAGATTTCATTGATAGAATATGTTATCACAAAATTGGCGACTTAATTCCCTAAAGATATATTTATTACCAAATTTCGATAACAATTTATATTGTCGTAATTAGCCGGCGATTGCGATAAAACTATATTTTTGATATATAAAGCTGGGACGAGTTGAAAGTAAGATCCGACTTACCGAAATAAGCATGTTGCTCTGGTCGAAGTAGTCGGCCACTGGCATCACATTTTTGTAGAAGTTGTTAAGCTCCATCCTGGCCAGACTGAGCACCACATGTCCGAGCCTGGCTCCGTACTCGATCTGGCGTTCCAGCACACGCTGTCTCCAACTCACCAGCACCACGCCGCTTATTGTTTGGATCTATAAAGAAAACAAAAAGTTTACAAAGGTTACAACACAGCACAAATGTGAAACAGTATGGAAACTGCCTACAAATATTCGAAACGGCGCACATACACAAACATACGCATCGATAAGAGCCTTAAGCGGTTTTCGCGGTGCTCTAATAGCAACCAAACGTGTCTAGACGAGTCTTTGTTACTTCCTACAGATGCATTTGCAAACGGACAAAAAACTTTGAAATCCAACGTAACAGATAGGTAACGTAAAGGAACGGTAACGTAAAGATAGGTAACAATTATTGTTTTTGGGGCATCTTCCTAACACAGATATAGCTTTTACAATTGCATGTCATATGTTCAACGTGATCAAAGCCACATTAAACATTCATAGCAACTGCTGACATGCGGAGGTAAAGAGACCATAGAAGCTCACGCCAGACTTATTTTGTTGACTCTACGCCATCAGTCAAAAAGGAAAAGAAAGATTCAACGTAGAAACCTTTATGCTCATAATTGATACACTGGGTGTTCAACTAAAACAGCGATTAAGTTCATATAAAAACATTAATCAACGTTTGGGTTTATTTTTTCACTTGAAAACTCTGAGTTCCGAAGAGTTGAGAAAGTTGCAAATATTTCGCTGAAATCTAGTATGAAGGCGTCAACGAGAAAGAAATGGATCTGCATTTAACAGAATACTGGAAAATTTTAAGTAAAAATTATGATTCTAATAGCATACTGAAAATATATAATTTTTTGAAAGAGAACAAAATTGAAGACACCTTTCCTAATTGCTAATGTAGAAATCGCACTGAGAAACTCTTTAAACTTGATGGTAACTAACGGCAATGAGGAACGCTATATCCCCAAATTAAAAAGACTAAAAAATTAATTAACAATTACAATGCTTCAGGAGAGATTGAACAGTTTGTCGCAAATGTCGATAGAATGTGGAATTCTCGAAAACACAGATTTCGAAGCCGTAATTAACGATTATGCTCAATTAAAATCTAGGAGGATGCCTCTTCAACCAGAAAAGATGTATGTGGAAGGACTGATCGTGGATGCAAGTTCCTTAGTGTGGATTTGCATTATTCATCATAATGTCTGTTATTTATCGCCTCTGTAGTCTAGCGGTCCGGGTGTTGGACTTGACTGCATGAGGTCCCGACTTCGAATCCCAGGTCGGGCAACAAAAAGAAAATTGTTTTTTTTTTCAATTTTCTAATTAAAAAAAAATGTTGCTCGGCGATAGGCTTGCCACTTATCACATTGTGGGACTCAGTGTCCTCGGCTAGTCGTGGGTGCCCTGGTTGTGCCTCTGCCTACCCTTTCGGGGATATGGGCGTGAAGATACTTTTTTTTATGTCTGTTATTTTTTAGAATTAAAAATAAAGATCAAACTTTGCAAATGTTCTTTGTTTATTGAAACAAAATTAGGCTACAAGTATATTATAATGGTCATGGAGGCCCCATTATTCTAATGTGCTCAGGGCCTCTATTAGGTGAAAAACGGCCCTGCCTAAAACAAATACCTATAATTAAAACAAACTTCTTCTTTTAAGATGATTTATTTAGTCTAGAGTTAAGTGCATTTTTATATCTTTAAGAGGATCGTTGCACAGTATCTCGCGAAATATTATTCTATACTCTAAGATTACATGGAAGAGGTCGCTGACAGGGGTGCCTTTGTATCTTATAGTTTACGTGTTTTTTTCTTTTTGCAATTCCTCTGTGAAGTTATGGTACTGTTGTATTGTTGTTGTATTTTTATTAATTATTAAAAATAGCGGTTAGCTGGCAGCTGCACTTATCTAAAATGTCACGATCTCTTATCTTAGATAGGTTATTAATAATCGTCTTTAGTCAGTAAAAATATTTAGGATCACATTATGATGTAATTTTCATGGTTCTATGCTACTTTATACATATTACAATAAAATTATCCCTTTAAAATTAAAATACAATAAAATTGTTTTAACAATTTGATTAGAGCTTCTAACATTAGAGCTTTATTAAAGAAGAATACGTGAGTCATCATTGGCAAGCATTTTCAAAGTTACATCTTACACTTAATCACTACATAGTATAAAAAAAAGTTGAATACTCTGTCCCTATGTTCATTTGTTAAATCTTTATAGCTACACAACGGATTAAGGCCCCATACTCAGTCAGCCAGAAGAGCCAATCACCGCGCTCCCCATCCATGATTACTATGAACAATGGCGCTCTAAAGTAAACGTCTTAAGCGACAAATCACTATTTTTGACACTACAAAAGTAATTTGAAAAAAAGTATAAAAACTGAAACACTTATCTTTTAGGTATAGTACTTATCTATGTTTACGTTAAATCTGGTATCGATATTTTCATATTTGAAGTAGACATTTGCGTTTTGCTTTCAAAAAAGGGTTAACTTTTTGATTTTTTTCTATCGAGCAAAGTGAAATGAATCGTGTTTTGGAAACACTAGTCTAGTAAAGCATATTCATGTTAATCTTGTGTATTTTTGTCAGCAAGATCCATGATTGCTTTGTATGAAAAAAACAGTAAACTGCTGACGTATTTTAGCGTATATGGCCCCTTAAGTAATTGAAGAGGAAGGTTTATATCTTTATTTTATACAAGTGCGAAGCCGGGGCGGGTCGCTAGTAGAATATATAGGTAAGTTAGAATAGACTTCAAAGGTCTGAAAGGATATATGACTTTACGTTTGCTCGCTATTACGGGAATTGAATACAAATACCAAGGGAGATACAAATAATGGCGTCACGAAGAATCTATTACCCACGTTAGCATTAAGAATTGCGAACCTATTAGCTGAAGGCTGATTTACTTACCTTTGACTGATTTTAATATAATTAAATCTACATCTACATATCTATTTAATTTTATTTTATGATATTGGAAGGCAAACAAGCAGACGGATTTCCTGCTGGTAAAAAACTCACGCCGCCCAGAGAAACCAAATGTCGTAATGGTGCGTTGCCAACCTGAGGCCTGGATGTTAATCCTCCAGCAAAAGTAAGTTTGCCGGCTACCTTATCACGTCAATAGCAATCGCAGACGTTATGGCAGCAGGAATAGGTAAAGAGGTGGTACCAATCTGGGCGAGTCGCTGAAAAACTCTACTACCTAGTAATAGTTCTTATACTTCTTATAAATGAAAATAAATCTATTCCCCTTGATCATCACATCATGCGTAGATGGATATACAAAATTTGTTTACCCTTTTTTTGTTTGTTATTTAAAGGGGGATGTTCATATAAAAAAAATTGGTTGCCTGTAAAGTCGGTTTTACGGGCGAAGATTTTACGTGACAACGTCTTTTTCTCGGTAGAATATTTATTGATATGAATATTATTAAATTGCACAATAGGAACAAGGAATTGAATGAAAATAAGAATTGCACAAATTTTAACTATAGAAATATATTTTGTTTACTAAAAAAAGCATTCGCCGGTCCGGCGGGCCTCTCTCTCGTTCGGTGACTCATCGTAACGTTACCGGGCGTTACACTTTTTCATGAGTGACTCCGAGCCGCAACCTAATTTAGGACGTTGTCACGTCAAAATTAAGAATCCAGTATTCAAAGTTTAAGATTCAACATCTGTTGGGTCAGTCAGTATATGTAAAATAAACACCAAGATACAAAAATCACACAATGCCCATCTGTATTTGGATTCAAACCGAGCCTCGTTAGAAAAGACAAAAAAAATCTGGTGAGATAATCTCAACTTTTATGCATTTTTACTTTTATTTTGTATATTTTTTGTGTGCAATAACGTATTAAATAAATAAATAAAAAAGTATCTTCACGCCCATATCCTCGAAGAGGTAGGCAGAGGCATAACCAGGGCACCCACGACTAGCCGAAAATACTAAGTCCCACAATGTGATAGGTGGCAAGCCTATCCCCAACTGGGCACATATCCAATCCCGAGCAACGTAATTATGTACAATAAGTAGTTACAAAATGCTAATCCTATGAATATATTCTAACACATTGTAGTATGCAAAATATTTTATTACAAGCTCATAACTGCAAGCCAAAATTCACCTGTATCAAATTTAAGTTAAAGGCCAATTTTATATCGCTGTAAAATCTAAACAGTAACTTAGACTAAAACGATGACCTGGCTTTTACTAAGTTTTCTTTTTTTTTATGACATTGGAAGGCAAACAAGCAGACGGATTTCCTGATGGTAAGAAATTCCCGCCGCCTAGAGACACCAATGTTGGTAATGGTGCGTTGCCAACCAGAGGCCGGGATGTTAGGCCTCGAGTAAAAGTAAGTTTACCGGCTACCTTACCCTCCGAACCGGAACACGTCATGTCGTTATTGCGGCAGGAATAGGTAAGGTGGTGGTACCAATCCGGGTGAGTCGCTGCGAAACTCTACCTCCTAGTAAATTCGAAATCCTATTGAACTTAATGTAAGAGTTAATCACCAAAACTATCTCGATATATGGTTAGATCTTTAAAACTACTAAACGGATTTGGATGCGGTTTTCTCATAGCTATATGATGCTTCAAGAGGTTATTCAAGTGGGAAGGTAACATGTATAATAACATAAAATATGTCATAGATGTTATAGTTTTGTCGCTATTGCTTCATTTGCAAAACTAGCTTAAAAAATAAAATACTAGCCGACCCGGCGAACTTTGTGTCGCTTGAAATTAACAGCTTGTAACATTTAGTGTTGATTAATTGTTTTAAAATTTTCCCTGCAATTTCCCCGGTTTTTCTCCTCATTTTCATCCTCAAAATTACCAACACACCAAAAAACAATGCCTAAAATTGGCCAATAAGTTAGGCGTGATACGATGACCACGGAAAATGAGGATTCATTTTTATAAAAAAAAGTATCTTCACGCCCAAATCCCCGAAGATGTAGGCAGAGGCACAACCAAGGGCACCCACGAATAGCCGAAGATACCAAGTCCCACAATGTGATATCGCAAGCCTGTCGCCAACCGGGCACATATCCTATCCCGAGCAACATTTTTTTTTATTAGAAAATAGGAAAAACCCAATTTTCGTTTTATTGCCCGACCCAGGATTCGAACTAAGGACCTAACGAAGTCAAGTCCAAAACGTGGACCGCTAGACCACAGAAGCGATCATTCATTTTTATACTTACTACACAATAATAAAATGCAATTTAGATGTAAAAGATTTACCCTTGGGACAGACATGCGATTGTCAAAGTTAACAAGGAAATGTATATCATGGCATTACATCCAAAGTCCCCGTCACCGATGATATCTGCACTTCGTAAATACAAAAATTCCACGCGACCCTTATGTAAACTGACTCATACATTATATCGATTTTTTTTAACAACATAAATGTAAACAAGCAGACGGATTGCATGATGTTGATAAATACAGGTCAGTTATGGACACCACAGTTGGCATGGTGCGCTGCCAACATGAGACAGGTTATTTACCTAATTTTTGCTCGAGGTCCCGTTCCCAGGTTGGCAACGCACGATTACCACCTTTTGTGTCTAGGCGGCGTGAATTTCTTACCACCAGGAAATCCGTCTGCATGTTTGCTTTCCAATACAACGTGAAGTTCAATTAAATGAAGTTGAAGACGGTTTTTGCAGTTTTACTGCGCTTTATTATTGTCTTCCATTTCCAGACCCAGCTCTTTAGCGACCTTATACTGTGTACAAATATTATAGTATGTCGTTTATTTAATTATAATAAAGCACTTATGCAGACGATGTCTCAGAACTACATTGTCTAGACTCAAGATAAAGCAAGGACTGTTACAATAAATTGGACAGTATTGTCATCGGCCCATTAGCTCAGTTGGTTAGAGCGTCGTGCTAATAACGCGAAGGTCGCGGGTTCGATCCCCTCATGGGCCATTTTCATTTTTTCATTCAACTTGTTTCTCAAAAATCCTAAAAATGTTTATATTATTATCAATCAGCGTCAATATTAAATAAAAATATCTTGACTTGTTCTTGGAACTTCAGCTCTACATAGTGAAATTGTATTAAAATCGGTACATTATTTTTACACAAGAGTAGGCAGTCGAGCAAGTAGATCACCTGATGGATAGTGATCACCGCCGACATCCGCAACACCAGGAGTGTCACTAATTGTATACCGACCTTTAAGGAGTAGGTACTGGATTTGTATTTAACAACTAGCTTTTAGATGCTTGAGGCATGAGATTTTAATCTAAAGCCTGATCAAAATTGGTTCAGTAAAATTACAGAAACCGACTCCAACTATTTCATTACACGTCGCGATTTGATAATTATTTTTCGAAAGATAGCAAATGGTTCCGAAATGGTCTGACACAAATTTTGTTTTAGTCGAATCATGATAAAATTAGTATGAGACCACTTCAGAACGTCTCCTTTTTTTAATAGGTTAAAAATCTAAAATGTTCAGGAAAAGCAAAACAAAGAAATTATTTTATAATCGAGCCTGCAGTTTTCCGTCAAGTTTAATTTTAATGTCAAACAAAAGTTTTCCCCGTGTTGGTCCGGCTCCTTTGTAGAATAGACCATCTGCCTTCCTTGCCAGGGCGCTCGTAAAAGGCGAGCAAAGGCTCACCGTCACTAACACACCGTCGTTCCGGCTCGGAGGGTAAGGTAGCCGGCAAACTTACTTTTGCTCGAGGCCTAACATCCCGGCCCCAGGTTGGCGACGCACCATTACCACCTTTGGTGTCTCTAGGCGGCGTGAATTTCTTACCATCAGGAAATCCGTCTGCTTGTTTGCCTTCCTATATCATAAAAAAAAGTTAATTTTTGGCCTTATTACTATGTTAGTTACAAGAATACACTTATGTACTAGATTAATAAAACAATATACAAAATAATAAACTGCCATTACCTTATAAGAGGCAACATTGCTTCGAATGTAGATATTCACAGATGTAAGTGACCAATAAAGGTAAAAATTTACATTTACCTAAAAAAGGCGTAATATACGCATACTGTTACTTTACCGGGAAAAAACATTGTGCTAAATTCGTAATAGGTAGATAGACACGTTTTATGAAGAAGTTAAATCTGTGTCGGATAAAGTGCTGTAAAGTTTTACCGTTTTAAATACAAGAACCGTGTTCGCCTCTGTGATCTAAGTATTGGACTTGGCTTCATGAGGTCCCGGGTTCAAATCCCAGGGCGGGCAATAAAAAGAAAATGTGGTATTTCCAATTTTATGATAAAACAATGCTGCTCGGGTTTGGATATTTGCCCGGTTGGCGATAGGTTTACCACCTATCACATTATGGGATTTAGTGTCTGGCTAGTCGTGGGTGCCCTGGTTGTGCCTCTGCCTACTCCTTCGGGGATATGGGCATGAAGATACTAACTTACATATATAAAGGATTTGAAGAATAATAGTTGATACATTTTTTTCTGACTACGTTTTCGTTGAAAAAAGCTGTGTTCTTAAATTCAAAATAAAATCTAAAAAGTCAAGTTTTTAAGTGCGTCAGACAGGACCTACCGATAATTTAAGGTTACAAAGTACACCCATTTTTATATAACAAAATCACCCATCAAAATTTTATTATTGTATTTTTATTTCGAAAATTAATAGCGCTTATTTTTATTTTTATTGGCCAGAAGCGTGCACGTCGCGATCCCTGCCAGTCCATTGGACTG
>NJDD01000438.1:0-25479 GCA_002245505.1 Calephelis nemesis
AAATACAAAGTATGTACCAGTACCAGGCGCAACTTTCATATCAAAAAATAATAAATAAAGTTTGCTATGTTTATTATTCGCCCAAATCATATGACAGTAGTTGTCTTATATGTGAATGCCTTTAGACTTACTTTCAAATTATACGGGTTATACATTTTCAAGTAAACTTTGTACAAATTCGGGTTTGCTATGTATCTATGGAAGTCCCGCCTCTTATTACGTAGTATTTATATACTATTTTGTATGTACGACAAACGATCTCTGCGATCAGTGATGTCACTCGTAAAAAATATTCACTAGACTTGGTCTCAAGATTCCCTAAATGTAAAAAAATCAGTAGAACTCTTTAAAGAGATACGTACAACGAGTTGGATACTTTTTTACGTGATAGGTTTGTGAACTACCAAATGGGTCTCCTGATGATCCGTAGCCTATATACACCATGTTACAGGTGCAAGATATTGCGCAAGTTTACCAGCTACCCTATCTTCCGGATTGAAACACGGCTACAGAGTCATTATGGTGGCAGGAATAGGTAAGGCAATACTCTACCACCACTGGCCTCGTTGCTAAACTGAAATATGCTTTAAAAATATACAACCCTTACGAGCTGCTTGACAGAGAATGCTCTCGCTAAGTTTAGCACTTGCCCTGTGCTTGGTTAGAAAGGAATTAAAAATTTCGCCACGGGACTTGAATCCTAAGTAGCTCAATTAGTTAGAGCATTCGTCGGCTTGAGACGAAAGGTTACAGGTTCAAATCCTGTCTGGGGCGAAATTTTTTCTTTCTTTAAAATTTATAGAGAATACTCTATTATACCTACTCAGTAGACTTTGAAAAACACGGGCCAATTGAAATGAAATGTAGGGATTGTGAAAGTAATACACAAACAAACATATCACGCAAACTTTCAATTGCTTAAAAATATGTGTTTATTTTCATTTATTAATTATCATCACTTTAATTTGGACCATTAAGCAAAACTTAGAGGGATCGCGTTTGAGAGATTTTTGTAACTGCGATTGCATATTTGTCTCATACTTAAGTACCAAACATGAAAGAAAACGTGGTATCACGGCTACAAAAGTTGTCTGTGCGCGTTTAGCCTCACGGAAAAAAGAAAATTTGCTTTTTTTAAATATTTATTCAATAAAATATTAAACACTCCCGTGATCGTTACAGATCCCATAATTAATATCACGACATATTGCTTAAAATAATAACATTCATTTAGTTTCATGTTGTGACACATAAAGCTCATGCTTGGAACCATTGTCAAATAATGTCAAATTTTATAAATTCCGATTTTTATACTAGAAGTTTTGTCGAAAGCAGTTACTGCTATCTAAATTAAAATTGTGATTTTTCACTTTGCGTGTTACCATTATAGTGTGTTAATACAGCGAAAACTGTTTTTATTTTCTACTAAATAATTATACTATACCTAATATTTGACTTGATAAGGGAAAGAATATGTGAAAATGGTATTGCTAGAACCGGACATAATCCAAAGTAAAGTACAAATTTAATATAAACACATACTAAGACCTATTAAAAAATATTTCGAAAATTAATATAAGAGAACATTGCTAATATGAATTTTCTAATTTTGTTTTAGTTATTAGTTAATCACTAAACATTTTTAGTGTTTTCACCATCTTCCATTTATCACCGTCATACATTACTAATTCACTAATTACAGTGAAAAAATAATTAAGGTGGCAACGCTATCCATGATATTCGTACTTTCAAATGTAAAAATTTTATTCATGTACTTACTAGGCATAGTTACTAGTATATAAGTATTCATACAGATTTTCTGTTGAGTTGATGAGCACCAATGAGCACCATGGATTGGATGTAGGTAGGTAAGTAATAAGAGCACTTACGCCATCAGGGGGCTGTTGATGTAACTCAGTTGCCCACTCAAAATGGAAAAGTGTATATCAAATAAACTGTCAAAAGACGTGTTTTATGTTTGCTACTTCAGTGACCAACAGAAATACAGTAGAGATAACAAACACAAATGACCTCATTTGATGTACACTTTTGAAGTTTGAGTTGGAAACTGAGATACATAATGTCGGTCGAGAAAGACAACCTTATAACGTATACCATAAAGTGGCTTATAAAGGCAGACATTTAACAAGATGGAAATAATACTGCTATAAGCGTTCATGGTAGGGCCCATGACAATAAATTCAGAGATGTACTATATACTATAGCTTCGTTTATCACGTATCAAGTTATGTCTGTTTGATAAAAATGTTTTGACGTGAGAACGTCTTAAATAAGGTTGTGGCTCGGAGTCACTCTTGAAAAAGTGTGACGCCCGCTTACGTCTGTTACGATGAGTCATCGAACGAGAGAGAGGCCCGCCGGACCGGCGATGTACATGTACAATGTTTTAGTAAACAAAACATATTTCTATAGTTAAAATTTGTGCATTTCTTATTTTCATTCAATTCCTCGTTCCTATTGTGCAGTTTAATAATATTCATCGCAATAAATATTCTACCGAGAAAAAGACGTTGTCACGTAAAATACTCGCCCACAAAACCGACCTTACAGGCAACCATTTTTTAAGTTTAGTATCTTCAAGCCCATATTCCCGAAGGCGTAGGCAGAGGCACAACCAGGGCACCCACGACTAGCCAAAAACATTAAGTCCCACCATGTGATAGGTGGCAAACCTATCGCCAATCGGGCACATATTTAATCCTGAACAACATTTTTTGTTATTAGAAAATTGAAAAAACCCAATTTTCTTTTTGTTGCCCGACCCGGTATTCAAACCCAGGACCTCATGCAGTCAAGTCCAACAACTGAACCGCTAGACTACAGAGGCGATTGTTTTTAGTTTATTTGTTTATAAGTGTATTAATCACATAATTAAAAAAAATATTAGACGTAGACGTTATACTAATTACTAAAAAGTTATCGTCTATTTTGGTAGGACCCTATAGTAATACGTTTATTTACTTCAAAAATATAAAGCTTAAATCACAACTGCCTAAATCATTCTTGAAAAATAATATTAGAAAATAATATTATACTAGAAAATTGAAAATAATATTAGCATACGTACAACACTACTTCGAAATTATCTGTTACAATTTGACATTGACGTTTACACGTCTTTTTTGCGTTAGGTTGGCATCCTGCGTCGTGTTGGAAAAATTATAAACCGATATGTTCATACATGTCAGTTCTCGAAATAAATAAATTGGTCATGGCTGATGTCGAGGAACATAAACATCAAGAAACAGATAACGATGAGGGAAAAGGTAATTTTCTTCAGATTTTATTGTTAAAAGCTAGTGTATTACCGTGTGAATTACGAGTAGCGGCCGTATCGCTCGCCAAGTTACCCTCGTGTTACTTGTGACATTGAAAATGGGTATCTTTTTATAATTGCTGCCTGGATTGTGATGCTGTATCTCAAGGAACCAAGTATTTTTAACGTCTCATGGGTTAAGTGACGCTTTGGCGGGAACAGTTACGAGAATGACTGGGATATCCGACAGGACCCTGAACTCTGGTAAGTTTTGTTTTTGTTATAACGATAATTATGAACATTGAACCGTGATTTTTATTATTTATTGTCATGCTGAGCAAGCAGAAGCTAATATTTTTTGCAATTTTATTTTAGACGAATATTGTTACAACTTCACTTGTTTTTACTGTTATGCTTATTCAACAAAAAGTATATAAAAAAACAGATCTTCAAACCATATTTTGAGTTTGTGTTAATAAAAAACAATGGTATCAAGGAGATAATATTGGTTTTGTATATAAGAATATATTGGATAAAGGCAGCTGTTTAACTAATTGTGCTTTAAAGTTTTCTCCAATGTCAAATTAAAAAGTAAAGTTTTGCATTTAAAATGAAAAGAAATGGTGATAGTTGCAATTTTAATCAGATTCGATGAAACAGTAAGTAAACAAAAAAGGACCTTAACTGTCAGTGTTAAGATTTACAATTTAATTACAACTGTACAAAATAATTATAATTAATTAGATGTTATTCTACTATCACTTCCTTGCACTGTCATGAAGATTAGTGAGCGGGGGCATTTCAATGTTTAATATGTGTTGTTAATACTTTTTATGTTAAATTTTAAATGTTATGGGAATAAATTATGAATAGATAAATGGGTTTTAAAGCAATAAGAAATATAAGCTAATATTTAGCCCTTAAGAAAATTGAGTGTAGAATTTTTTACTGAGCATATATAAGCATATGAATCTTTATTCTACTGGTTATTATAACCCAATAGTCAGTGCCAGCTGAAGGCTCTAAATTAGTCCTAGAATTATGTTAAAAAAATTCAAATATATGGGTAACCAATAAAAAAGTTAAATGGTCTTATAATAATTGAAAAAGTTTGTAATAAAAACATTGTCAAACATGACTAGTGTTATAAAAAAATGCTAATAGTGAGTAAATCTATATTTTATATTAAGAAGAGAAATTATAGTTGTATTAAAAAGATGTGTTCTTTGAAAGTATATTGGTTGTCCATTATAACCTACTTAATGAATTAAAAATGATTTTACTGCTTTGATGAACTTAAAGAGAAATTGTTTTATACTTCAAAAACTTTTATTACCAACTTTCATTAGAAAATAGTAGTAATAGTTAATGTATAACAACAGATACACGGTTGGTGGAAAGGTATAAGATTAACAATGTTTTCAGCTTGTGATACCTGAACTATAGATAGAATATTAATAGGTCTTTGATGATATTAAAAATCAATTAACCAGATAGAGTTTTGATCCTAAAAAATACATGTCTCTTATTGGCACAAAAGGTGGTGATTGTGTGTTGTTAATTTGAGACAGGAGCTTTAAGATTCTTGTCTAATTATAAGGGATTCAGTTCTAGTCAAATGTAAAAGGAAGAGTAACCAATATACATACATATTATTAAAAACCTGACATACTACATAATATCAAAACGCATTAGAAAGATTTTGTGGTTCCTTTAAAAAATATTCTAGTCTCTTAAAAGACTTTTCTACACATTACACTAAATTTGCAAGACCTACATCCATTGAGGCATAATTTTGTTATAGTTTACAAACCATTGTTATTAACCACCCGTGGAAAACAATGTGTTTGTGTGTGTGGGAGGCATCATAACTTCTAAACAAGTGGACCGACTTTAATGCAGTTTTTTTTTGTTTGAAAGCTGATGTGATCACAAGGGTGAAAGGGCTATTTATAAGGTTTAATTTTTTTCAGGGGTTATTTTTTGAAAATAATAAAACTACTGTAGTCGGGTTATGGAAACTAGCTATAAAAAAGAAACTAAGTACTAGTATCTATACACATGCAGTTATTAGCTAATCATTAATTTTCATACTCGCAGTTGTCATAATTTCTCCCCTAAGGTTCATATCATGTTGAATTCATACACAGTTCTGCTCTATTTGTAATTATATGCTCCAGTGGTTACAGTTCAAAATGATTATGCATTAGCTGTCTTTAAATCAGATGCTTACTTTATACTTCTGGTATCTTAATTTATTTATTGTGATAGTTATTGCCCTGTTGTTTCATAATTAATCTTTTACACCGCTATTTAATGTATGTGTGGATAAATTGGTCATTATCAACATGTATTGTAAGTATACGACTGTGTTTCTCACTGTTTTTTTTTACTAGGCGATGTAATACATTAGTAAAATACAGAGCATTGTATGTATTTTGACATTTCGACATTTCTGTATCTTAAACTTGATATAAAATGGTTTTGGTGTTGAAGTGAGATTAAGTATTTGAGATTTGAACTTATTCTACCAATTCAAACGATATTGTAATCTTTGAGCTACAAACTGATTTTAAAATAGTTTATTTTTAGTATAATTGTTGTAATGTAATTTTACCTTAAATTACACAGGAGAGTTAAATTTATTAACTTTTATAGTCTTAACTGCATTCTAATATTTTACTCAATTATTCTGTCAACTTTTCTTACTTTGTACAATACAGCCTAATGTATTTAACAGAAAGTAGACTGATTTACTGTTTATGCTACCTAATCATAGTACCAAAACAAATAAATCTTTATCTTTAAGACTTCCGTTACACAATATATGTGTTATCAATAAGATAACACACTTTCCTAATTGAAACATTTAATTATTGGAGGTATTTCTATTGATTTTTTTATATAATACCAGCAATTCCGGCCAACTTTGTTCCACCCATTTAGTGTTTATTGGAAAAACATAATGTTGTTTTTCTTGGTTTCCTCTCAATCAGATAGGGTTAAAAGTATCCTATGTCCATCTCCTGGTTCTAAGCAACCTTTTCCTCAATTTTTACATGTTATACTAGCTGCCTGTTCCGCTTTGCTCGGATAGTAATTTTTTTGATCATAAATTGAAATGTAAGCTATCCTATCTTTGAAGTTGGATCAAACTGCACACCATGTGCAAATTTAGGAATATTAAAAAAGTTTAGGAGTCCATCGCGGCAGACAATGTGACATGTAATTCATATATATTAAGATATAGATAATAATTATTATGCTACGTATAATGAAATCATCTAAGATTTTTTTGTGATAAGACAGCTATTGCCTGATCGTAAGAGACAACTATAGCCTATACATACGGCTACACTCAGAGAGGTCAATTATCTTTGCATTCAGATGTTAAATCCACATTTTCCATACAAAATTGTTATTTAATACTAGATTTGATGTAAATTGTCGTCTCAAAGAACGGCCGTTTGTAAGGTGACATAGTTAGCACTTAAGACGACGGCGAGGGCAAATTGAATCTCAATTTTGCGACCCTTTACCCTCACTACAATATTTACAATTATTATTAAAACATACGACGCGTATGGTTGTGTAGTGTTGACTGTTGGCAGATATATAATGCAGTCAGCATTGTCTTATTCAGTGGCTATTTCTAAAATGGAAGCAGGTTTTAAGAAAATTATTGGTCCGTATCATTAATGAGTTCTCATTCATAATTTATTGAATAGGTACGTTACTTTGAACATTACTCGTCGCCGCCACCTTAAAACCCCAGTTCGTCAATCCTGACATTACAACTGTTGCATACGTAAACACTTTGTTCACACGCGTAACGCAACCTACGCGCCATTGCGTAGTGTTACGTGAAAGAAATTAGGAATTATACACACAGACGCAAAGAACGCTGTTTTTAAATCCTCCATTCATCCATTTAGATGTTTAATTATGCTTATGCTCTTCCATCTTTAAACTCCGACAGAAAAAGAGTGGTTTTATAAATTTTTTTGACGTGTCGGTAAGTGTGTGTGTTCACTTGTGGCATCATTCCTTTTGGACGGACCGACGGGTTTCTATACGGATTTTTTTGTTTGAAATCTGACGTATGTGTATTTATTTGTAAGGGGTTATTGAATTGTTTTAATTTTCAAACTATGGTCTACTCCGATTGCCGAGTGTGCGATTTATGCCCGGTTCCTATAGTCAACGAATCGTAATCCGTCAGCTAAACCATTCGTAGTTTGTTCAAAAGTAACGGAGCGTTACCAATATTTTCAAAAAATGTTTAGAATCAATAGTCGGAAACGAGCAACCGTTGTTAGTAATCTTACTAAGCGTACAAAATACTACCATCCGTCATCTAAACGACTCGTTTTTTGAATATAGGAACCGGGCATAAGACATGTAATCCGTATGTATTGATAGTCTTTCTTGACTAAGTTCCGGTTCCTATATTTAAAAAACGAGTCGTTTTGCTTACAAATTTTTGTTTTTTGCACGAATAGTACAAAGTCGTCAGTCGTTCGTTTTCAATTGTTAACTCGAAACATTTTGTGTAACAGTGTAACTATGAGTAACGCTTCGTTACTTTTAGGCAAACTACCATAGTTATACTCACAGATTACACCTTTGTTCGTTGATTATAGGAACCGGGCTTAAATGTGTAAATGTGGTAAGAGACAACCCTTAGCCAGCGTAGATGTTATAGGTGCCACATGGCTTATATAGCACAGCTAAAATATTTCAACAAACGAAATCACTACATTGTTATATCAGAAGAAATATTATTTTTCAATAATTAAACATTTACGGAATTTTCATTTTCATCGGACTAAAATTAAGTATTTTATTTGTGGATACAATATTTTATTCATTGATAGGTTTATTTTAAATTTCGACTTTAAGTTTGCCTATTTCTGCCGCCATTGTGACAATACCATGTTCCGGTCTGAAGGTATGGAGAAGGGTAGGCGGTTAGACTTGCACAATACGCCTTCCATCCTGGCCTCAGTGCAGCGACGCGCCTGTAACATCTATGGTATCTACAGACCACGGTTATCTGTTACCTTCAGCAGAACCGTGTGCTTGTGCGCTATCTTATAACATGAAAAAGAGCCATTCAAAATGTATATGACTTCTGCTTATTTTGAATGAAAATTCTTTCATTCATTCATTAATTCATTCATTGATAGACTATCAATATTAAAAGTATTGACGCTGTTATTTTATAAGGTGCGCTTCGGTCATTGCACGGAACTAACTATTTTGTTGGTTAGTGTGTAGATAGGCTTTATATGATATCAGACCACCACTTTGCCTCGGGGTCTTAGGTTGAGCAGCGCTGCAATTAAACTATCATTAACGAACGTGCTGATGTAACAAAGTTTTTGCACGTTTATGTTTATGAACTTATAAAACCTGTTGACGGTATAGCAATTGTACGGGTACGGGCCTTTAGGTTATAATATTCACTAACATGTTTTTGAAGTATTAAGACAGGGTCGTTCTCTGGGATTACTAGGGATTACACGTCTGTAGAAATGTCGTGTACAGTAATTTGACAGCGCTAAAAGTATTTTGTCTCTTTCTGTTACTTTCGTTAAAAAGTAGATTGAAGACGGGTCAAACATTTTGTGTAATATTATAGTTTATTAGTACTATTATAAAATTTACAAATTTTTTATATTATAAAATTTATAAAAGTTACGAATAAGACATTAATAAGTATTATTTTTAATTTTTGACCAAACATCGAATCAGTCGATAATAACAATCGAAAGTTATGAAGAGTTTTTGGTCAATATCTGCTCTATCTTTTTCGATAACATTTTGATAACAGTTAAATAGATATGGCATGATCGAGAGTATCACCGATTTGTGGATACTTGTCGTATATATAATGCAAATGAAATAGAAACAAATGTATTATTAACAGATTAAAAAAGGTTATTATTTCGTTACGCGATTACTTAGCCAATATCGAGAGTATTTATATGGTTATTTCTCGTATTACCTAGGCCATGATTTAATGGCGGTCCCATATAAATTTGACTAGAATCTGATTATTTCAATAATGTATTGTTTTTAGCCGACTCGTTATAATAAAAAAAAATATCAGTTTGAAATGTAAAGTGTGGTAAATACGTATTATTCAAATACTCTTTATTGTACACCATAAGGATTATACCTAAATCAGGTCTTAAAATTAATGTTACATAAATGGATTATCGACAGTGATACTGATGCCACTAAAGTTTTTTAACTGACTCAATAAAGGAGGTTTTTAATTCGTCTGTATTTTAATTGTATATTACACAATTACTCCGCTAAAAGCCATCTGATTGAATGATATTTTTTTAGAAATGTAGGTTACGAATGGTGGTCCTATAATAATTTGATAAGGATCCGAGTGGTTTTTGAACTATAGTTTATAACGCAATTTTTGGTCCAATTTGACATCATGATTGATGCATTAGGTACTTGCTGTTTTCCGCGGCATTGCCCTCTTGGTGAATGGGCCTACAGGAACATTTTTTCGGGATAAAATCTATCCTATGTGGCAATCAAAGTTACTCACTATGTTTGTGCCAAATTTCATGAATATAGGCAAAGCAGTTTTTGTGTGTAGGAGTAACAAACAAACGTACATGTTACAAACTTTCGCATTTATAATATTAGTATTATTAGGTGTAACACAAAACTAATAGTAGGATGTTGATAAAATTTATGTGGAACCATCTCGAAAAAAAAGAATGATCAAATCGTGATACCTAATGTAATAGTTGCAGTCGATTATAGCAGGTTTCATTGTCTTAAGTTTTGCATTTTAAACATATGAGTCTGTTTAAGTTCATCTACACCGATACTCCTAAACCTGAAAGAAAGTCTTTTGTGGGCCCACCATTAATGTTTTTGGTGTCCCTACGCGGCGATTATTTTCTCTTTTAGTCAGCGGAAATTCTTAATTTAATAAAAATGACTACGTTAAAAAAACCGACTTCAAAACTGAAAAGTAAAAAATAGTAAAGATTTAATATTAATTACATTCTTATCTGTTATTTATATGTGCTATTTAGTAGTAGGTTTGATGTCGGTGCCAAGCCTTAAACAAATAATTATATTATATTAAGTATTAATTTTTTTGGCACCGGTTTCAAACTATTTGTAAATGGCACTGATAAATAATAGGTAGTATATAATTAATATTAAATCTATTACTTTTTATGTTTTAGTTTTGTAGTCGGTTTTTAACGTAGTTATTTTTATTTAATAATTTTCAGTTTATTGCTGATATGATTTAATTTAATAAAAATATCGTTATAGGTGAAAGTAGATAAAAAACGCTCATAAAATAAAAAGAATTGGCCTTCCTGAATCAATTTTTTGTGGGACCAATTCGAAACTATTCCGCATCAAACAAAAAAAAATTACTTAAATTGATTCAGATCGGTGAACATACATAAAAAAAAACAGTAGCAGTCATGAGACTGCCGATAGAAGTGAAAACGGAACTATTAAGTTGAGAGTAATTAAAACTATATGCAAAAATTATATGAAATTTTTATGTTTTATTTATTAGTTACATATGATGGGTTAAACAAATCATGAACAAAATATAAATACAAAGTGGTTGAAAAAATAATTAATATACAATTATCTTGTCAGTCAGAAATAGTTGATGTATTAGTGTATACGTGTACACAGGCTACTGCGCATGCGCTAGTCTGGCTCTCCATAGCCACAGTCTTAATACTAACAGTCGGCCGACTCATGTACTTGCACAGAGCAACGCTGGGGGGAACGCGGGGAAGCGAGCGGCAGGGTCGGCGAGCGAAAACTCCATACAGTTTGCGCTCTCTATCTAGAAGGGTTTGCACACGTTATTTGTTAAAAAATATGTTATAGTGTATTTTATTATAATGTAATACTTGCTGTCTTGTAAATTTATAATGGTTTACAGGGTGTGTTCCGTTTTTATTCGTAAATAAGCCATCCGGCTTGCTGACGTTTCGTCCAGAAAATTTTCATCCACAATGGATGAAACGACACCTTTTTAATTAATTATTTTCCACTGTCGATTCGTGCACCATTAATTTTTTTTTATACAGTCAGATACAACGCTTTAACAAAATAAAGCGGTCCATTTAGGTACATGTTTTAAACTTTTATATTATATAAATTGATACATCAAAATCACCAATTACTCAAGATTTAATTAACTTTTTTTTACACGTATGATGAAGTTTAGCACATAATAGTATTTTATACTATATGTCATCACCGGTGTGTGTTACCGGTGATAACATATAGTATAAAGTTAAAGTGGGTAAAACAAATCCAAATATTTTATGGATAGCATGGTGAAAATTATTTCACTCCTATATGCGGTAAGAAGCAAAAAAGCTTTATAATGGATTCATAAATATATCACATACTGCGAATTATACATTATGAATGATTTTAGTTTGAATTGATTATATCTGTGATTAAAAATAGTAAGTAGGTAATGCCAAATCAATGTAACTGTTGTCACATATATATTATGTTTTTTTTGTTATTATATTGTTCATTAGCATACAACTTTTTCATCTGACTGTACTAAACAACTTCAATAATTTAATAGTGAACGAATCGTCGGTGAAAAAAACAATAAAATAAAAGGTGTCGTTTCGTCCACTGTGGATGAAAATTTTGCGGACGAAACTTTAGCAAGACCATCATCGGTTTTATTATTAACTTTACATTTTTTTGTTTGCCATTTTAAAATAAAACTTTTAGATGAAATGTTTAAAATGTTATTATTTGACAACCCTGACCCTTGACTGACTTGCCGCGAGTAGGTATATAAAATGTCGGCATGAATTCAAGAACAAAGGAGTTGGACTACTGGTAGGTAGAATTCTTAATACTGTGCCATAGCTATAGATATACTATTATCATTAGCATGTCGGTGACGCGAACCAAGGATTTTACCCTCTACCAAAACGCTCAACGCGCCTAAAGAAGTTTTCACTTCAAAAAATATACCGGCCGAATTGAGAACCTCCTCTTTCTTTGAACTCGGTTAAAATAGATTTAATAATCTAAATGAATTTGTATTTTGCCAATACTATCGTCTGAGCGCTGAACGTTGTTGTATTCTTATCTATATATTAATACGTGATGCCATAACTTTGGACCCCTTTAGCGGACGCAGGAGCATAAAATTTGGCACACTTATAGTTTATGTGTAGGAGAAGTGCAGAACGCTGATATTTTTCAATAATGATGCTTATAAAGTACATTCAATCAATAAATAAAACACAACCCACACTACCATGCATTTGGCACACACAAACAAATATATTGATGATAACGATAAAAGATTACAGATAGCGCACTAAAAAATTTGGAAACAAAGTAGTTGGTCTTGAGAAATTAAGATGGCGTACTTATCAACAAGATATTAAAATTTATTATGGTCGAATTTCGACCAACGGGCGACCACTAGTATGTGAAAAATCCTCAACTCAATAACAACGACGACAAAAAAGAAGTGATTATTTATTATTTAATCTACGTCTTAAAGTTTCAATCCTTAACTTCAATGGTTGTAACGAAACAATGACTGACGAAAAAAATACAAAACGTCACAACTTGTAATAAACAACGCGAACATCATTAGATATTTGTTTTTATAACATTGGACACAAACAGGCGGACGAATTTCCTGATGGTAAGAAATTCCGGCCGCCTAGAGACACCAAAGGTGGTAATGGTGCGTTGCCAACCTATGGCCGGGATGTTAGGCCTCGAGCAAAGTAAGTTAACAGGCAACCTTGCCCTCCAAACCGGAACACGTCATGACGTTGTGGCGGCAGGAATAGGTAAGCTGGTGGTACCAATCCGGGTGAGTCGCTGCGAAATTCTACCACCTGGTCAGATGTCCCGGTATTAGTGTCGGCAAGCCTATGCTCGCCTTTTACGAGCTGCCTGGCACAGGAAGGCAGATGGTCTATTTTACAAAGGAGCCCGGACCAAGATGGGGAAAAAGATTACCATGTACATATTCCGTCGAAGCTTCTCAGTTCTCATCTTTAACGTCTAAGTGATTTCTTGTACGATTGTAAAAATAAAACAGGTTTGAATATATGCTACAAGATAGCACACAAAAAAAGGTTTTTAATTAAAGTCAAAGTCAAATCTTGCTTTGTTTTGTAGGTAGTATACTATTCTTGAAATACGTCACAAAAGATTTTCAATTACTCATTTTTATAATAATAATAGCATTAAAAAACGAAAACTAAACAATTACAATAAAAGTTCGCACACAGACACATACGTTTTAAAAAGTATACCGTCGCGTATAAAAATAATCGTATGTAGGCGATTATTTTTGTAGGTTTATATTTGATATTATATTTTAAAATGAAATAAGTATTTACGAATACTTAATTTATTGCTGTTTTACTACACTCTGACAATCTGAAAGCAACAATTTTAATGTATCTTCACGCCCATATTCCTGAAGAGGTAGGCAGAGGCACAACCAGGGCACCCACGACTAGCCGAAGACACTTAGTCCCACAGTGTGGCAAGCCTATCGCCAACTGGGCACATATTCAATCCGAGCAACATTTTTTTTATTAGAAATTGGAAAAACCAAGTTTTCTCTTTGTTTCCCGACCCGGGGTTCGAACCCGGGACCTCATGCAATCAAGGCCACCACTTAAATCGCTAGACCACAGAGGCGACAATTTTAATGAATTTATTAAAGTGTACTAGAAAATAAAATTTGTAATAAAACTTAATCTTATCATACATTTCCCCGTCTTGGTCCGGGCTCCTTTGTAGATTATACTATTTGCCTTCCTGCCAGGCAGCTTGTAAAAGGCGAGCATAGGCTCACCGTCACTAACAGCGTGACATCTTACTAGGTGGTAGAGTTTCGCAGCGACTCACCCGGATTGGTACAACCGCCTTCCCCATTCCTGCCGCCATAACGTCAATGCTTGCTGTTGACGTGTTCCGGTTGGAAGGTAAGGTAGCCGGTATACTGAATTTTATTCGAGGCCTTACATCCCGGCCTCAGGTTGGCAACGCGTCATTACCACCCTTGGTGACTCTAGGCGACATGAGATTCTTGCCATCAAGAAATCCGTCTGCATATTTGCCCTCCAATGTTATAAAAAAAATACATAAACATGTTTACGCCAAGAGTAGGCAGAGAGTATTGAGAGGTTAAATATCACGAACGTTGCAGACTTACCTCCCGTTTTTCAAATTCACTACTCCATACAAACAGAGGTATCGGAGATTTGAAAGCGATTTTTCTTATGATGAGCGATCTATTGGTTGGATGTTTTTGTACAGTGCTTAGATAAACAGGATTTTAAATTTTTGAAGTGAAAACTTCCAAACTTGCGTCAGGACACGAGATCTGATCGAAAATTTGTAAGACGGCGAAGGGCGCTTGCGCGAACGTTCGTGTTGTCATGTTTTTGTACGATAGCGCAATAAATGAATATTGTATTCTACCACATATGTAAATGATAGTACTTTCATACTGATAATTAATGCAATTTGTGCAAAATTATTCCCTAACCATTTCAAAATATCAAAAATGCACAACGTTAATATTTAAGTTTTTTGCTTCTGCCGGCACTCCCGGAGTGTAACCCGTCGTTTTTTATTCTAGTACGGCGGTTCGAGTTTTTTCAGTTTCGTCCTATTGTTAGTCGGTTTCGTAAAATCAAAACCCAATATAAAAACTGCTCAAAACCGACTTCAAATGCAATATTATGTTGTCTAACCAATAGTCTGATCGTTGTTAAAACTTATGAGACCACCTCAGAACCATTACCTTCCCAAAAAAGAACCATCAAAATCTACACGTTATTGGTCGAGTAATCGCGTAACAAACTTATAAAAAAACACACAGTAAAGTTGATAACCTTCTTCTGTTAGAAGTCGATTAAAAATAAGTAATTACTGTGGCACGGGAAAAGTCTCGCGCGGCGACTAGTTTTATCTATATAGTTACTGACTACATTGATAAGACATTTAAAAATCGCCTCTATGGTCTAGCGGTCTAAATGTTGGACTTGACTTCATGAGGTTTCGGGTTCGAATCCCGGGTCGGGCAACAAAAAGAAAATGTGGTATTTCCAATTTTCTAATAAAAAAATGTTGCTCGGGTTTGGATATGTGCCCGAATGGCGATAGGCTTGCCACCTATCACATTGTGGTACTTAGTATCTTCGGCTAGTCGTAGGTGCCAGCTGGTTGTGCCTCTGCCTTTCGGGGATATGAGCGTGAAGATACTTACTTACTTGCATTAAAAACGTTTGCAATATTATATTTAATTAGTTATAACATTGGAGATAATTAGTTTTTGTATGAAATTTTAGTTTCTCAAACACGATTAGATTCCAAAATACATGTTTTTGAGGTAATTAGCTATTTACACTGGTGCTGGTATACGAAATATGTAGCATGTGTGTATGTTTAAGTTTGTTTTAGTGATAAAGGCCAAAACAGATCGTACCCACATGTAGCCTTGCAAAAATTTTTCAAGACTACCTGTGGAAAACAGCAATGACAAGCACTGACACTATGGCAGCATGAATAATTGAGAATGATATTGAGAAAGAGTTCCCGAACAACATTACCACCTAGTCACTGCTATGTAGAGTCTGTGTCAGAGTATCCTGACATGTTTACAGTTTATACATTGGTAAAAAATGTGTATAAAAATAATTTAATAATTTAATTTTTAATAAAATAACTTTATACAAATATATAGCCTTGAGCAACAGGCTACACTACTCTCCAAACCAGAAGATAACATTGTCATTGTAGGGGCAAGATGAAGAATAGGTAAGGCGGTGAACCCCTACCGAGTCAAGCTGCTGCACAGCAATCTGCTGGTGATCTTATTGGTAGTTTTTACCATTTACTGTTCTCTCTTATTCAGATAGGCAGATGGCCTATTTTACACAGGAGACTAATACAAATGCAGGGCATTGATCTGTTCGACTCAAAAGGGGAAAAATCTCTTTCTGAAAAACTTCATATTAGATGGGGGAAAAATTTGTTACTAAAATACTACATACATAAGTACTAGGTGGGCGAAATAACTTTCTAAAATACTAAACACTAGTAGGAGGAAAATTCTGATTCTAAAATACCATATACCAGATGAGTGTGGGTTGGGGATGGGATAAAATCATAGATATGATAATAAAATGCTACATTTAGTATGTAGCATTTGAACTAAATGAGGAAAATATCTGTTTCTAAAATACCACATACTTGATGGGGGAAAGATCTGTTGGTAAAATACCATATACTAAATGAGGTAAAGATCTGTTTCTAAAATACCACATACTTGATGGGGAAAAGATCTGTTAGTAAAATACCATGTACTAAAGGAGGTAAAGATCTATTTCTAAAATACCGCATATTCGATGGGGGAAAGATCTGTTAGTAAAATACCATATACTAAATGAGGTAAAGATCTGTTTCTAAAATACCACATACTCGATGGGGGAAAGATCTGTTAGTAAAATACCATATACTAAATGAGGTAAAGATCTGTTTCTAAAATACCACATACTTAATGGGGGAAAGATATTATGTTCCTAAAATGGCACATACTAGATGGAGAAAAGATCAGATGTGAGAAAGATCTGTTTCGTTTCTCTTACGCGCATTTTAATTCCTGAATGAAGAATGTTTGAAAACGCTATAGTTTAATATCGGGTCTAATGAATGATGGCCAGTCCTAGATTCGCCAACAGGCAGCATAGGCCGCGGCCTAGGGGATTTTAGATATAGGGAAAACTCCCCCTCCCTCGTGTTGGTCCGGGCTTCTTTGCAGAATAGACCAACTGCCTTTCTTGCCAGGCAGCTTGTAAAAGGCGAGCACTGGCTTATCATCACTAACACCCTGACATCTGACTAGGTGGTTGAGTTTCGCAGCGACTCGCCCGGATTGGTACCACCGCCTTACCTATTCCTGCCGCCATAACGTCATGACGTGTTCCGGTTCGGAGGGTAAGGTAGCCGGTAAACTTACTTATGCTCGAGGCCTAACATCCTGACCTCAGGTTAGCAACGCACCATTACCATCTTTGGTGTCTTTAGGCGGCGTGAATTTCTTACCATTAGGAAATCCGTCTGCTTGTTTGCCATCCTATAACATAAAAAAAATCTATTACTTTAGAAAGGTACCCATGTATCTACCTAAGGTACACGGGGCGGAGGGAATAAAGTGGGCTACATTCGCCAAAGATATAAATTCGTTACTGATGATGGCGGAAGAACACTTAGGAAAACTACCAACACAACTTCCCAAAGAATGTAGAACGAAGAAAGAGTAGTTTATTCGCGTAAACATATTGTTATGTTACAAAGTTATGGAAATATCGTTACAAAATACTTTTTCTACAATATTGCGGTGTGCAAATTATCTGCTATGTAATTATTTCAGTACGTTTTCGTAATTAATTCACTTTGTTGTACGAAATAGTTTATGATAAAAATATGTAGTACAGTGTTTTGAAATAAGCATGTGCGTTACTTTCGGTAGAGAAACATTCAAATGCCTATTTTTAATGAATTCAGAAAAACAGTTTTGAAATAAATATTTCGTACAAGTTTAGACATACTTTTTGTTGCGAACTATGCAAAGCGAAATTTACTTGCGAGTGTACTTACTAAAATATTTTATTTAAGTATGTAATATTAAAAAAAAGACAGTAAAGAAGCACAGGGCTCTTCAGATCAATAGAGACAACAGTGGCCTATTGACACTATAGATGTTATAGGTGCGTCTCTAAGCTGTGGGTTGATTCTTACGTGTATGTACGTGTGTAGGTATATTCGTTTTTTTTATAATATTGAAAAGCAAGCAAGCAGACGGATTTCCTGATGATAAGAAGTTCACGCCGTCTAAAGGCGCCAAAGGTGGTAATGGCGCGTTGCTAACCTAAATGCCGGGATGTTAGATCTCGAGCAAAATTAAGTTTGCCGCCTACCTTATCTTCCGAACCGGAATACGTCAACGGCAAGCACTGACGTTATGGCAGCAGGAATATGTAAGGCACCAGTTACATCTACGGTAGAATCTATACTTTTTATCGTTGGCACTTGGTGGAATTTCTTTGTATTATTTTTAAGGCAAACTCTTGTAATTTTGCTAAATATACTTTATTTAACACTTGATGTTATACTTCAGCCCATCGATTTCACTTTTCACATCATCAGGGTTTATAACTAACTAGCGGCCCGCCCCGGCTTCGCACGGTTATGAAATATACATATAAACCTTCCGCTTCAATCACTTTATCTATTAAAAAAAAACGCATAAAAATTAATTGCGTAGTTTTAAAGATTTAAGCACACAAAGGGACATAGGGACAGAGGATGCGACTTTGTTTTATACTATGTAGTGAAGATAAATAAGTCTATTTTAAAAGTATCTTGACGCTCATATCCCCGAAGAGGTAGGCAGAGGCACAACCACGACTATCCCAAGACACTAAGTCCCACAATGTGATAGGTGGCAAGCCTATCGCCATCCGGGCACATTTCCTATCCCGAGCAACATTTTTTTTATAAGAAAATTGGAAAAACCCAATTTTCTTTTTATGTTGCCCGACCCGGGATTCGAACCCGGGGCCTCATGCAGTCAAGTCCAACAACTGAACCGCTAGACCACAGAGTCTATTTTATTTTAATTTATTATGTATTAAGTTGTAACAATACCAAATATAAATAAACCGAGTTATAAAGCCCTAATGATGCTGTGAAAACTGAAACCGTTTGGTTAAGGTTTAACGAAAAGTGTTTTCTAAAGTGAATTGCGGAAAAGTACGAGAGTTTACCTTAATAAAAAGTGTGTATACAATTACGGTAATTGTTATGAGATAAGGACCAGTAACATCTATGATCATTGATATCTGATAAATTTACATATTTAATCAACCATTTTATTATACCTCATTTAAATACGATAGCTTCTTATCATCAGTATGTTTACTTTTTTAAACTCGATTTTATGCAAATTGAAAATTTGATTCGAATATATCATTTTTGGTGCTATTATAGTATGTACTAGCGAATTATTAACATTTAGTTAGCAAAAAACAAGAAATTATTATATCGGATTCGTTAAATTTTTCTGGAACTTATTTTGTTTTTTTGATTATTGTGTTTAAAAGTACCGAAAATGACATATCCGATTCGAATTTACAATTTGCACAAAACCGAAGTTCAAGGTTAACCCTACCTGACGACCACCAGCTTTTTATCTATATCAACCGGCTCGTTTTTTATCAAAAGTCGCCTCTGTGGTCGAGCGGTCTGGGTGTTGGACTTGACTGCATGAGGTCTCGGGTTCGGATCCCGGGGCGGCCAACAAAAAGAAAACAAAAAAAAAACAATTGGATTTTTCCAATTTTCTAATAAAATAAAAAGTTGGTCGGGATTGGAAACGTGCCCGGTTGGCGATGGGCTTGCCACCTATCACATTATGGGACTTAGTATCTTCGGCTAGTCGTTGGTACCCTGGTTGTGCCTCTTCCTACCTCTTCGGGGATATGGGCGTGAAGTAATTTTTTTTTCAACCGGCTCGTTGAGTCAAGTGGTTAGCGTATACGCCTAACTCCACCGACCAACCGCGAGGCTTGGGTTCGATTCCCGACAATTTGTATGATGACGTCTTATTTATTTAGACGTCTGTATTTCAGGGTCTGTGCGTTTATTAAATTTATTCTGGTATATATTTTAGTTATTATATTTATTAGAATAGTTTCCAATTTATTCAAATTTTCTAATAAAAAAACGTTGCTCGGGATTGGATATGTGCCCGGTTGACGATAGGCTTGCCACCTATCACATTGTGGGACGAGTCCGGTTAGTCGTGGGTGCCCTGGTTGTGCCTTTGCCTACGTCTTCGGGGATATGGGCGTGAAGATACTTAGAATAGTAACAAACACCCATAACACAAGCATATAATTTGCTTACTTTGGGGTTAGGTTTACTTTTGTTCAACTTGCCAAAAATAAAATCTATAC
The DNA here is from genome assembly GCA_002245505.1 of Calephelis nemesis. Classification (NCBI taxonomy): domain Eukaryota; kingdom Metazoa; phylum Arthropoda; class Insecta; order Lepidoptera; family Riodinidae; genus Calephelis; species Calephelis nemesis. The sequence goes on from NJDD01000438.1 coordinate 20,335, forward strand.
CATAAAATCTCTAGAGCCGTCTGTATACTATCTAATACCATAAACTATCATACATCTGTGAACACCTGTTATGATCATCACTATATTTCTAGTTTTCGTTGGCGCCAGTCCAGGTGATCGGGTTATTGACACAGACGCGCTGGTTCAGATCTAGCCAACTATGTTATGTGTAATCTGAGAAAATTTCAGATATTTACGCATTTCTCTTACGGTCAATATTAATAACTTGTCTTAGATAAGAAGCGTGCTATTTTAGTTCAGTTGCTATTTTTCAATAATTAACAAAAATATCTTAGCAATTTTTTCTCGTGTTGGTCCGGCCTTCTTTGCAGAATAGACAATCTGCCTTCCTAAAAGGTAAAAGGCGAACATAACATAAACATAAGCCTATCTCACCGTCACTAACACCGTCACATATGACTAGGTGGTAGAGTTTCGCAGCGAGTTGAAGTCCTATTCTTGCTGCCATAACGTCATGACGTGTTCCGGTTCGGAGGGTAAGGTAGCTGGTAAACCTACTTTAGCTCGAGGCCTAACGTCCCGGCTTCAGGTTGGCAACGCACCATTACCATCTTTGGTGTCTCTAAACGGCGTAAATTTCTTACCATCAGGAAATTCGTTTGCTTGTTTGCCTTCCAATATCATAAAAAAAAGGAAACAAAACTCTAGACAGCGTATCTCTGTAGAGAGGTTATTAAAACTGGCTATAACTGTATTATATTTCTTAGATCTAAATTTCTAAACGTTTGAGGAAGTCTAATTAAAACGAATTTAGCTGCCTCTTCGGTTAGTTGGGAAATTGTCGTATTTTCGAGCAGTCAAGCTGCTTCATTGGCAATATGCAAAGTTTGACTCAAAGTCTACATATTTCGAGAGTATTCAAGTTACAAGCTGGATGAAAATTACAAATGAACGCTTGTATGGATTCCCGAATGTACTGGGTATAGGGGACGAAGATGTTGACAGCGGTCAACATTAATAACCAGTGAAATAAATCTGTGTAGCTGTTCTTGAGTTTTAAATAGTGTAACCAACACGATTTTATATTATAGAGATAGGTTATTATTTGTTAATATTCGCCGTTAATTGAGTTGCCTATAGCATTTGTAGTTCAAATATTGGATCCAACAGGATTTTATAAAGTGACAGAATGACGTACAAGAACCTCACTCGATTTTAACATACATTTTCGTTGCAAGTTTTTTGGTATCGCCTCTGTGGTCTAGCGGTCCGGGTGTTGGACTTGACTGCATGAGGTCTCGGGTTTGAATCCCGGGTCGGCCAATAAAAAGAAAATTGGATTTTTCCAATTTTCTAATAAAAAAAATGTTGGTCGGGATTGGAAATATGCCCGGTAGGCGATAGGCTTGCCACCTATCACATTTTGGGACTTATTGTCTTCAGCTAGTCGTGGGTGCCCTGGTTGTGCCTCTGCCTACCTCTTCGGGGATATGGGCGTGAAGATACTTAAGTTTTTTGGTGGAGATTTAAGAGACTGGATTTAAACAAATATAAGCTTAAAAGAGACTGTCTGTGGATCTTGTCTTTAGATGGAAATTTATGTAGTATACATAATATATTATGTGCTCTGTAATTTCTCCGTGCTTTCTCAAGTAGGTACAAAATAAATATCTCAAGTTTTGGCACTATCGAGAGGATATATCATGTCCGTAGTTTTTTCGTAATTATTGAATTTCTTGTTTATACTTTATATTGCGTGAAATTGGTAAATTTTCGCCGCATTTTGTTCAGATAATGTGCACAAATGAAATAATCATGAAGAAATTGGTGTATCGTGTACTTCCTCGTTTCCCGACAAAACTTATAAATAAATAAATGAGCTTGAGTAACAAGGTCACCGCTTTACTCAAGATCCTGGTACGACTTTCTTTGACTACTAATGGCTAATTTTGAATAATTTAAACCCGCTTTTGTTAAATCGGGGAGCTCAATGCAAATTTCAACTTGAATAATGGCAAATGCTAACGTCAATGCCAAAAACTAAGAAAATAGTAAGGATCTGGGAAGCATATATTGAAGACCTGAATAACTAAGTTATATACTGACTGATAACTTTTCAACAGAAGATTAAGGAGCGTGATTACTCTTATCTATTAATCCTCGATTTCCGTTCTACTCGAACTCTGTCAATAATAAAATGGCTATGCTAGTAACACCGTAACCTTCAAAAATGGGTGGGAGAGTACTTCTACAACTGGAGTATAAACTTTGCCCGGAATGGGATAAGTGCCTGGTTGGCGGTAGGTTTGCCACCTACCTATCACGTAGTGGGACTTAAAAGTAACTTCAGCTAATATTCTGCCAAAAGCTTTCTTCGGGGATACCGGCTTGTAGATACTTTATAATTTAAACGCGGAGAGGAAATACACGTGGTCTCTACACCTTCAATGTAAACTGCCAACCTGAGGTTGGGATATTGTAAGACTCAGAATAATTATCTTCGGCCTATCGCGGGTGCTCTGGATGTACCTATGCCTACTTCTTCGAGGATAAGGAAGTAGATGTATTCGTTAATAAGTAGCTTTTTAGAATCAGCAGATTCAATAAATAGATAGTCAATTGGTTACATTCGTTTCAAGATTCTCACCGTCCCGAATAACCATAGACTAAAGTGAATTAATGAATTGAGTAGCCACAGTTCAATTCTAACAGTCTTATTAATAAACATAGATTAACGTACTCCAAGTTTCAATCTGGTATTATATTCTTTACAACACAACCAATAATATTTCTTCTATTTTCATTACATACAAATTACTAACATATATACAAAGAATTTATCATGAAGGCATTCGCTTTGTGTCGAGTTTGGTCTAGTCCATGATTACCTTCAATTTGCACATATTAATGTGCTGTGGCAGTAGCTTTATTGTAAAAACAATTTTAATCCAACCCATGTAAGGTAGATATTTGTTAAGCTTTACAATGCTTTTACTTTTTAAAAACCACATGTGTAAACCTGATAGATAGTGAGGGCATAGTTGAAGAGGAGTGCTGGCGGACGGTTATGCGATTGTGGTATTTACGATTTTGGTTATAAATAGCGAAATGCCATTCGATCGGTTGTACAAGCAAAGCTTTCTATGATTAATTTCGATTGCTCCAGTCAAAAGCCCAGTTTTGGTACAATCGTGTACATAAATGCAAACATTTTTATTCAAAAATTTATTATAACTTTTAACATTTATCAAACTAGTTGATAGATTCCCTAGTGGTAAGAACAACACATGTATATATCAAAGATGTTATTGTTATGTTACCTACTAAAATCCAAAGACACAATCATTTTACGTAGGTAGATATATGTTTTACATGACGGTTTCCGTAGTAAAAATATTCTATTGTAAGAATTGATTTGTCGATACTAACCATACATTTATGTTGCCGATAATACAGTTCATTTGTGTGGTCTAACGGTCGAGGTGTTGGACATGAATTCATGAGGTCGATTTCCGGATCGGGCAACAAAAAGAAAATTTGTTTTTTTTTTTCAAATTCAGGATAAGTGCCTGGTTGGCGATAGGCTTGCCACCTATCACATTGTGGGGTTTAGTGTCTTCGGCTAGTCGTGGGTGCCCTGGTTGTGACTCTGCCTACCTTTTCGGGGATATGGGCGTTAAGATACTTTTTTTTCATGCGTATTTCGTTCAGATACTGTTACAAATAAAATATAAATATTTCAATATAAGCAGCACACCACATTGTGGTAGAATATGTAAGTATATTTCAAAATATTTTGTAACAATTTCTTTACACACATACGTTATGTTTATGATGTTTTACTTTTATTAGTTAAAAGAAAATTTATTTTTCAAATTATATTAGATTTTCAATAATGTATACATCTGTCTAGGGAAAATTGTAATTTAAGAAGAGCGAAGTCCTCTGGCACAGGCTTGTCATCCCTAAAAGATGGCTTCTACCAATTATTGTAAAATATTACTCCCTATTTGATGAAATAAATAATAATTATTATTATTATGCGATAGGTATATACCAAATCAGTTAATTTTATTTCGATTCATAAGAACGATATTATTAACACGAACTGCTGAAATTCAATTCTAAAAAGATAAAACATGAACACAGTAAAAAGTACCACCATAAGTAACTTACAAAAAGATATTTTATCTCACGAAAATCATTTTCATTTTACCGACGAGTGCATTGAACTATGAAAAAGTAAGTCGCCGACGGATTGTAAGCTACAAACTATAACTTCAACTTTTCGCATTAGTAGACATGAGCTTGGCCGTGTTTTCTTTGTATTATTAGACACGTGGAAATATAAATCGGAATAATGTATTTTGGCGGGATTGAGAAAAAGATAGACGTATTTTTTCTTAATTATTGAATTTCGTGTACATATTGAGTAACAAGTTAATCTTAGTAAAATTTAGATAAATACATACATATCTTTACGCCAAGCACTGTACAAGGTATGATCGAGTGAAATCGATCGAAAACTAAATTTTATTTAGTTTAAAAGTGCACAAGTGTTCTCGGTAACTCAGAGTACCAGCTGGTTCCACAGCGTTGTTTGGGAAAAATTGTAATGCAATGATAGTAAAAATATACAATAGAATACCCAACCAAATCCACACGAGAATTACCAGCCACCCTATTCATCATTGTATTTGATTTTGAAATATCTATATCATAAATCTAAATTATTTTTTTATTTTGTGTTATAGATCAGCTAGCAAACTCACGAGTATACCGTATATAGACAACTTGGATGTTATAGGTGCATCGCTGTCCTGTAACAAATGGCAAGTCTTCTAGATAAATGAATCGTGTATTTTGTTATGACTGTTTCGAATTATTTAAACTAATTGTTAAATTACTAATTGTAATTACTAAATTAGGTGAGAAATTGATCCAAACCAATTTAACTTGACTAATGGCAGATGCTTACGTCCATGCCAAAAAAATATATAGTCTGTTAAGCACTTGTTCTGTCGGCAGTCCATTTGGCGCGAGTACCGTAGATGTTGGGCGTGTGGACTCGGTATCAATATTCTGCGATGAGCAAGGTTATTAGTAACTCTTAGGACGTAACGGTAAACTCTTATCTCTACAAATAGACAGGAGAACTGTACGCTTTTATCTTTGCAATTTGGT
>NJDD01000438.1:25675-38875 GCA_002245505.1 Calephelis nemesis
TCGAACTTAGCATCGCTTGTTACACAAACAACTTCAGTTAAAAGCTACTTACAGTCGGCCAACAAAAAGAAAATTGGATTTTCCCAATTTTCTAATAAAAAAAATGTTGGTCGGGATTGGAAATGTGTCCGGTTGGCGATAGGCTTGCCAGCTATCACATTATGGGACTTAGTGTCTTCGGCTAGTCGTAAATGCCCTAGTTGTGCCTCTACCTACTTCTTCGGGGATATGGGCGTGAAGATACGCCGCCAAAATGCAAACGTGATAGTAAAGTTTATTGTGACGAAAAAAACTGGTAATTTGTTGATGGTCGATCACTAACACTGGTTTGTGGATACTTTGCACAGGCTCTATTATTTTGAAGGTGTTATACTGCTACAGCATACTCGCGACACTCATGGTCGGAAGTAACTCAAAAATTATTAGTTTATGTTAGAATATCGTTAGTACTTTTCAATAACAGCTATTTGATGTACATTTTTTCATTTTGAGTTGGCAATTGAGATACATAATCAGCACCCAGTACGAAACTCCTATACTAGCTTCACGCTATGGCCGGTTTGACGTGTTATGTAACGACTAATTGCAATAATCAAGGTAAGCTATTGAATATAGATCTATGTACTGTTATTTTTTCATTAATAAAAAAAACATCTTAACAAACTCCAGCAGGTCTATCTCCATCTATTTGATATGTATTATCGTTTTATAAAAACGTTTTAATCAGCTATTACTTGCCGTACTAGTTACAAATATAAAAACTCATAAATTGTACATACAATCATATACAACGTATAAATTGTTAAACAATATGGCAACATTCAGGCAAATCTAAGCTCTAGACTGTGCAAGCGCACGCTATCTGATGGCCGGTTTGACAAATTACAATAGTGATGTGAAACTAAATTTACTATCGAAAAAAAATTAACTAAATGCGCGACCAATAGACTACAGGCCCATGCCAAAAAATAGAAGATTGTCACCAGGTTACATATTATATAGGACGATAAAAAAAGCATTAAATAATAAGATTCAGCACTATGCCGTCACCTGTAAGCTGTCCAACTGAGCGCAGTTGAGAATTCAAAAGTGCTGGTAGAGTGATTGTCACTGTCACTGTTTTCGTCATTTATTTTTGTACGGCATTGTTATATAAATTGAGTTTCACATCACTATTGTAATTTGTCAAATCTGCCATCATAGTGTGTCGCTAGTATAGTCTTTTGCCACTAGGGTTTAAATTTGCTTGAATGTTGCTATATTGTTTAACAATAGATCCGTTGTATATGATTGTATGTACGGAAATGGAAAGGAAGGTCATTAGTTGCGTGTGTCTGTGTGATTAACTTGGGTGCACTGTCGATTTTAACTTACGAACAACGGTGTTTTGTTGTCGCTTCCTGTACCACTAGCATCAACACTATCAATAATTATCTGAACCCTCATGGATCGAATGTATGATAATAATTACGATGTGGTAACGGTTTACCTCGTGTTGGTCCGAGTCCACTGAGTAGAATATGCGGTCCGTCTTTCGGCCTAGCAGCTCGTCTGTGTTGAATCGGTTAATTATTAATTAATATCGGTGAATTAAACCTACAAGAGGCACGTGTGACGCGTCTATACAATAATAATTAATCTAGCATCGGATCGGAACGCGGCCGCACACTGAGAAGATCCGGCAAGAAACTCAGCGGGCTTGTCTTTTTTTTTAAATATGTTTACAATAATTAACGTAATGATACATTATATTTATCAGAGATTGGCCACATTAACAATTAATCCTAAGCAGTATTATCAACTAAATATTCAGCAATGGTATAATAACCCTTTTCATTTAATTTACATTTAACACATTTCTTAAATTTATTAATTGGAAAGAATTTTCATTTCGTTATCTATTCCTGCTGCCATAATTATTCGGTCATGTTCCGATCTGGATGGTAGGGTAGCCGGTGAACTTGCAAAATAAGCCTTACATCCCAGTCACAGAACAGCGACGCACCTGTACCACCTAGTGTCTACATTTTACGGTTGTTTCTTACCATCAGAAGAGCTTGTCTTTGTTTGCTGTATTCTCAAATAAAAAAAGTACTGACGTTGCGTACTTTTACCAAGTTCATTTTAAGGGCGTTGGCCAACAACTTGACTTATTTATTATGTGATAGATCGGCGAACTGGCAAACGGGTCTCCTGATGGTAAGAGACAAAAGTGGCCTATAAACATTATAGATGCTACAGGTGCGTCGCTTTCATGCGGCGAGGATGTTAGCCTCTGGTGCAAGTCTACTACCTACCCTCCGGACCGGAACATGAGGATCCCTTCTTGGGCAAGTTGCTGCATAGCATTCTACTACCAGTCTAGTTGGTATTTACCTATATATTAACTAGTATTCGCCTCTTACGAGCTGCCTGGCAGAGAGGCAAATGTGGACCCGAACCAACACGGGGAAAGCTACATAATGTAAGAGTGTAATAAATGAAGCATATCGTCACCAACACCGCGACCGTCATTAAGTGGTAGAGTTCTATGACTATTCTCCTCGGATTGACACAATCGCCGTATTTCTAAAGCTATACATTATGTAGACATTGTCCTGTTTCGGCGTAATGGTATGGTATCTTGGTCAAGACGCTTGATGTAGATTATTAATATTAATTAATTTATAACAATTATACATATTATTATTTGCAAGTTTTTGTAAGGTCAAGTTTAAGCCATTTCCTACATTTATTTTGACCTCGGCAGCTAAACTGTACATGCAACATTTTTTGTAGATTACTAAATGACTTCTGAAGGTTATGAGTACAGATATAGATCTTCAATGTTCTAAACATTTAGAAAGGCTTCAATTTCATTGTTATAATCTTTTTGTAAATTTCTATAAATTTTAAAGAAAGAAAATTGTTTTGTACATTGTTCATGCATTATAGGAATGTGTCTTACCTACCCAATTCATTTTCACTCAAAATGTAAGCCACATTTTTTTATGATGATGAAAGGCAAACAAGCAGACGGATTTCCTGATTTAAAGAAATTCCCGCTGCCTAGAGACACCAAACGTGGTAATAGTGCGTTGCCAACCTGACGCTGGTATGTTCGGCCTCGAGCAAAAGTAAGTTTACCGTCTACCTTACCCTCCGAACTGGAACACGTCGACAGCAAACATTGCACGTTATGGTGGCAGGAATAGGTAAGGTGGTGGTACCAATCCGGGTGAGTCGCTGCGAAACTCTACCACCTAGTCAGATGTCAGGGTGTTAATGACGGTAAAGCTATGCTCGCCTTTTACGAGCTACCTGGCAGAAAGGCTATTCTGCGAAGAAACCCGGACTAACACGGAGAAATATTAAGGAAAAAAATTCATTTAAAGTTGGCTGAAATAGATTTGAAGCAAACTGGAAGATTGATTTAGGTACGAGCGACGCCGCAGGCAACAACTAGCTCTATCTAAACAAAAACATAGCTTTGGACCGTGGATAGTGTGACCCAGTTTGTAAATGTTTGAGAATGTTTTTTTATGAATATTATTTTGAGTTAGAGTTGTCTCAGTTACAGTAGCGGTACTTTTTTAAAACTTCGAATATTTTGTTTAAAAATTGATAAACCACAATTAAACACAATTAAAAGACTGACTAAATTGTGATATTAAAAATAACATTTCCTTGTGGTCGTTTAAGCTATTTTTAAACCCCGACGGAAAACGAGAGGTTTTATAAATTTGAATTATGTATCTATGTGTCTCTGTGGCACCATAAAAACATTTGAAGGGATTGACCGATTTCGTTGCGGATTTTTTGTTTGTAAACAAAAAAAGTAAAGTTTTGTAAAGTTTTTTTAGGACTCTGTTGAAATATTTAAATTTTATTGTGTATGTATATGTATTGTGCAGTAAGTATAAAATGTAATTGATGTATTTATAATACACCTTGAAATTTTTTCATTAGTGATAATTTTGCTTTTTATACTTAAATCGTCTTAATAATAAACACGCAGTAAAGTACTCCAAGGTGCAGCGTGGTATTGTATCCTTTATTACAATGTGATACATACTATAATATCAACTTAATTTTACTCTTACGTTTATTAATAAGACGGAAATTATTTTGTGGAAAGGAAATTGTTTTGTGTTGAGTAAAAAGAGTTGATAATAGTAATAAAATATAAAGGTACAAGTAACTGACAATTACATATAAGTAAATCGTAATGTACGAGTCCATTGGTGAGGAACGTCTCAGTATTTGTTATCGCTTGGTTCACCTCTACATTTTTTTGTTCTTTGTTTGATATTTATTGCCCATGTTTCATATGTCATATTTAATTAATTATGTATCATGTTTCACACACGCACAGTTCAAACATTTTCAGCCTTACCACAAAAGGACTGCTTTCCTTAACCTGGCTACCGCGGACTCGCGCCAGTATGATGATGCAACGAAGACGAAATAATTGTTTTACTTTTTTTTTTCTGAATTTGTTCCTACGCGGCTCGGTTCACTACATGTATAATAGGGAAGCCTAAGAGGTGATTTTCGTAGTAACTCAAGCGCTCCTGATTAAGGTGTGGTAGATATTTTGTGTAATGTTCAGACTTCCATTAAATATTTATTAAATATCTGTACAGAGACGCGCGTGTACAGACTACCTGGCTATTTTTTTTTTTGGCTTGAAAATATATTCGTGCATGTCAGATCAAAGTACGGCGGGTTTATTGAGTGCAAATAAGTGCATGTTTAAATTTTTTGATGATTTGATAGAGTGATTAGGAGGATCAGAAACTTTCAAAACCTAAGTCGTCTTTGTTCATAATAGACAATTACGGCGAACTGTCTGGTTGACATATACGCCATCGGACACACATAAGACATGTACACTATTTATTATGAGGTCGCCTATGATAAATTGGCTGTAATTGTTCTTTATGAAAAACCACACATGACCATTTTACTCTCCACTATTAAAATCTCAATGGCCAATGGGAGTTATTATACATTACGCTGGAGTTACTTTACATTTAGTATCGCGGGCTCCTCTACTATAGGCATAGGCAAAGAGGAATAATCTAGTCACTAGATGACACCTGATGTGCCAGTTTCCCAGTAGCACCAGACTTGCAAAACAAGTTTATCGTTCGTTATCGAGATGCGGATCTTATTACAAACGAGAGGAAATTACCGATAACCGCAAAGTGTAGGTTTACAGCAAACTTCTTGTTCCGTTGGTTGTTTTTGCCGCCAGCAATATTAGGGTTTGCAACCGCAGAATGTTGTTTTTTTGCCTTAAACTCGGTATGTTTCTACAGTTTTTTCTAGTCTTGCGATATTATGATTTATGTTTTTTTACTCTTGATACTCTCTGCCTACTATTACTACTACGTAAGGGACTTGGCGTGAAGATATGTATGTGTTTATGTGTATTTTTTTAGCAGCTATTAGCTATTGTTTCTCGCACGTATTAAAATTGTATCTTGAGGATTTTTTTGGGGAAATCGGGGTACGAGAAGTCTGTGTGCTCTTCCGGGTCACATAATTAAACATTTAAGCGTGATTGAATAACAGAAATACATCCTACAAATTTTCATGTTTAAACATATTTGTTCAAGACATGTTTTTAAATGTATAAAATAAGTGAGTTTCAATACTTTATTGCTACTTTTAGAATGTTTAACTGGTTTACGCTTTTTATTTTGTATATTTTTACATTTATTTTGGACCGTCACGTTGACCGAGGTTAAGCGTACAAGTCTGACATCAACAACGAACAGCGAGGTACGGGTTTGATTCCAAACAGAGGGCAAACGTTTGTGTGTTGATCAAAAATAGGCAACATGATGTCCTCAATTCTTGCCTGCGTGGCCATTTTGACGATAATTACGTTTGATTTTATTGAATTATTAGAATCTTTCTCAATTTTACATAGCCACGCGGTATGACCTCACTCGCATTTTCACTTTCTTGATATTTCACTGATTTTAATTTTATACTGACTGATTTAAAAAAAAAACTACGGACATTACTATGAAAACTGATTAACCAAGCTCTGCTACCATGTAGAAATAAAAAACGTGAATTTTGGAACAAAGACTAAATACTTTATTTTTCTAACGTGCCTATTGCACCAGTGAGCAAAAACAAGAAGGATGAATGTGTTTACAGATTAAACTGTGTCTAGCATAGATAAGATAATGTAATAAGTTTGCGTCTAGAACATAATAGATGGCATTATAAATAACTAAGTAGATAACATAAGATTATTAATATTTACTAATATTACAACACATCTATTTCAGTAATATTTGCATTTTGGAGTTCGGGTGTGTTTGTTAAATTTATTCTGGTATTTATTAGTATCTTTGACTACTACCCGTAACACAAGCATATAATTTACTTGCTTTGGGCATAAATTTAATTTGTGTGATTTTTACAGGGATATTTAATTATTTATCCGCAAGCCAACGACCATTTTCCATAATGTTGATAAGTATGAATAAACCTCTAGTAAAATTGGAATCGAGAATGTTATTTTGGGTACCTAGTCTGTTAGACTTAAGAGTTAATAGTTGGATACAATACTGTCCAATTATTAACATTTAGTTAATAGTACGCAATAGGTTGTTTTATACGATTCGTTGAATTTATTTGTAACTAAATGCTAATAATCCGCTAGTGATTTGTTTAAAAGTACCTAAAATTACATTTATGTCAATTTCCAATCCGCATGATATCGTGATTCAAGAGTAACCCTACAATGGTACTATCATAATTACAAATGTAAGCATTGAAAATAACATGTTATGTTTAATTATTAAGTAGTTGACGATTCATCCAAGTCAATCCAATCGATCTCACGGACGAAGCCACAGGAAGTGGCTAGTTGTTTTACAAGTATGTAATACGTGTCCTAACAAATGTGGTATAATTATGGGCCGAGATCTCGCTCTTCTCGCACGCTATATGCCATTCAGGATGTAGTGGTCTAACCAAACTGGTTTACTTTTTTATTTGGTAACACCTACTTCGAACATTAGTATTTTAGAAAGTTTGACTAATAATAATTCTAAAGCTATTAGTGGAAGCGTTTTCAAACTATTTAAAAGGACTTCGAAAAAAGGAGGAGGTTGTATGTTCGACTCATGTATTTTTTATGTTCGTTAATTGTTTTCTAAACCGATTTTATTTGTTTTTTTATTTGAAAAAGCCTACTTCACAGATGGTCCCATAGTCACCAAGTCTAGATCTGATGATGGAATCCTAAGGAAATTAAGAAGAATACTCTATTTTTTTGTTTCCCCAAGTGACTTACTCATGACATCGAAGTCGGTTTTTTGCACTTTTACTGCACTAAGATCAGAGGTCCCCAAACTTATTTCATGAAACACTTATTTTACAAATCAGTAATTTTGTGGCATCCCCACCCTGTTTCTTCTCGTTAAAAACCTCAATAACATATTTGTTTCGCCTGGAGTTAAGAAAACTTTTTTTTTTCAGGTTTCCTTATCGCCCCCCTCTAGGCTTCTATCGCCCACAAGGGCGCGTTATCACCCACTTTGGGAAAGACTGACTTACATTATTTAGTTTTGGATTCCCAACAAGCAGGAATTATTTTTTATTTGTCAAGAGGCCGAATGCCTTACACTGCGAGGCGGGTTATTAAAGGGAAGGCGAAAGTCTGATATGCCACCGAGACTTTACTATTAAAGGTTTGGTATTTTGTCCACCAGTTTCAGAGAAGCCAACACCGGCGCGTGCAGGTCCTCATGGCGTGCAGGTGGTCAATACCGGGCCGGATCACACTTTCGTGCTGGACGAGGAGGCGCTAGAACGCCTGCTGCTCCAAGATGACCTGCGGGATCGCTCTGCCGTCGTCATCTCCGTCGCCGGCGCCTTCCGCAAGGGGAAATCGTTTCTACTCGACTTCTTCTTACGTTATATGCAAAATAAGGTATGAATGTTAAGAATGGACTTACCTACTTTACTTACTAAACTGGAACTTAATAATTGATACTTACATACATGCATATCTTAACGCCAAGTCCCTTACGGGGAATGCAGAGTGTTTCGAGTGCCAGACCTCTGATTGATACTTTATTGATACTTAATAATATAATACAGTATGACAGTCATTCATGATAAGAATAAAAACTTACTAAAGTGAAGTATCTTGACGCCCATATCCCCAAAGAGGTAGGCAGAGCCACATCTAGGGCCACCTTCGACTAGCCGAAGACACAAAGTTCCTACATGTGATAGGTGGCTTAGGTGGCCTATCCCCAACCGTATACATATCCAACCCTGTGCATCGTTTTTTTTATTAGAAAATTTACAATACACATATTCTATTTTTTTGTTGCTCGGGATCGAACCCGGGACCTTAAGATGTCAAGTCCGACAACGGACCGCTAGACCACAGAGGTGATAAAAAAAGTAACTTTTTGCATTTATTACTATCAAGTAGGTATGTTGTTTAGTAAAACGCTGTTGACGTTGACGGCATGAGCTCTCGAGTTCGATTACCGATGAAGCTACTCAAAATTTGTTTTTCAAATTTCTAATAAGAACAATGTTGCCTGAAGTGAATAGCTGCTGGTTGGCATTATTTTGTCACCTAGTACTTATTTGGACTAAGAAATACCTTTGCCTAATGGGTGGTCATGATTATACCTCTTCGGAGATATCAGTGTGAAAGTACTAACTTGTTAAAATCTTTCTATATTTTTCTGTGGTCTATCCGCCAGGTATTGGATTTGATTCTATGAGGCCCTAGTTCAATTCCTGGGTCGATTAACAAAATGAAAATATTTGTCCGGGATTGGATGTGTGCCCAGTTGGCGATAGGCTTGCCACCTATTACTTTGTGTTTTCGGCTAGTCGTGGGTCTCCTGGTTGCACCTCTGCCTATCTCTTCGGGGATACGGGCGTTAAGATAATAAAAATATGATTGTAAGTTAATTATAACATACAAGGTTTTTAGGTAATGTAGGTAATATTTTTTAATATGTATTGTATATGTTTACCTTTATACAGCCTGGCATAATCTATAATATATAAATGAATCGCTAAATGCGTTGGTAAGCGCATAACTTCCGAACGACGGGACCGATTTGGCTAATTCTTTTTTTATTGTATTTGTTATTACCAGGAGAAGTTTTTATGAAAAGAAATACCGGGAAAGTTGCAGGGAAAATAGGAAAAATATTACTTCAATATATTCCATACTGAACGGGTGAAACGAAGTTCGCCGGAGCAGCTAGTGATACATAAAGTTAGCTTGTTTTTGATTTGGTTTGTTTAATTAAACACCTAACTTAAATCTTTTTACGGGCCAAATTAAAAAAATCTCATTTCGTCAAGTGAGGATGACTTTATTACGGTTTGAGTTGTTACAAGGATACTCAATCGCTTTTTTGTCAAGTTAAACTCAATATCTCTGTACATATTTACTGTTTCATTAGAGTCTCTTATTATGAACTTGGATGACATTGATCATAACATTTGGCTAGTACTTAAAGAAAATAATGACATAGTCTCGAGTTTGAAGGAAAAATTGAGTGAGTAAAAAGGAACGGTAAAACTGCTAAAATCCGACTCCAATTTCGTTACTTCTTTTGGTAATTCCTTTTTCGAAAAATCGGTGATTCAGAGATAGTCCCATATACAGTAGTTTAAATTATGCGCTTCGGCTATATTCATCAAGCTTCGGAAATCCGAATGTATTTTAAAGATATCTATATAGAGTTGTTATTATACATAATTAATCATTTCACTTAAATTTCGATAAAGATCATTCAATTTAAAAACATAAGTAGGTATGAAGTGTAAAAAGAGAAAAAAGTGTAAAGCTGAAGCGCATAATTTAAATAGTAGTACTGTAGAATTTTTGAATTATACATAACTAGCTGTTCCCGCGAACTTCGTTCAGTTTGTAAAGAAAAAATTAAAATGTTGTTTTTCCAAATTTCCTCACAATCGAACACATTAAAAAATATCCTATGTCCTTCTTCCAATTCTAAGCTACGTCTCTACCAACTTTCAGATTAATCGGTTTAGCCGTTCTTGAGTTATAAATAGTGTAACTAACACCACTTTCTTTTATATAATAATATAGATGTATAAATTTTTCATACAACTTGACGACTTCATCGATAATGAAGTTATTAAATAAATATAACTCACAAAACACTAATCCGATCTAGATAAAATTTATATGAGACCATCACCACAATGATTATAACCTACTGTTAAAAGAAGAGTATTGGTATTGGCCAAAGTATCGCGTAACATACAAAGAAACACACACACGAATTGCAAACCATATTTTTGGATATATCGCCTCTGTGGTCTAGCGGTCCAGGTGTTGGACTTGACTGCATGAGGCCACGTATTCGAATCCCGGGACGGGCAACAAAAAGGAAATTTGGTTTTTCCAATTTTCTAATAAAAAAATGTTGCTCGGGATTGGATTATGTGCTCGGTTGGTGATATGCTTGCCACCTAACACATTGTGGGACTTAGTGTCTTCAGCTAGTCGTGGGTTAGTTGTGCCTCTGCCAATCTCTTCGGGGATATGGGCGTGAAAATATATTTCTTTTTGTGTGTGTAAAAGACAGAATTTGCATAATATAATTTATGATCAATAAAATTGATGGATGGCCTTAACCGGATGTTTGTTTGTGTGGACCGGCAGTACGGGCCCGGTGGCGGCGGCGGCGAGTGGCTGGGCGCGGAGGAGCAGCCGCTGAGCGGGTTCAGCTGGCGCGGCGGGTCCGAGCGGGACACCACCGGCATACTCATGTGGTCAGAGATATTCAAAGCCACGCTCGACAATGGAGAAAAGGTCACTGGGAAGCTTAAATACACTTTTTGATTTAGATGTTTTTTAAGACGTCCGTGCTCGCAAGCTAAGGCCCTTGATAGGTTGCGATATACGATGCCCAGAGATCAGAGATAAAATGAATAATTTTTAAAATTGTTTGTAGTAATTTATGAAGGTTAGGAGTGAATCACGGTCAATACAGACAAAATTTCTAAAAATGTATTCTGTCTTTATTAGTCGTCTACACCAATTTTTATTTTCAATGTGTGGAATTCACCTTTTAATAGTTTTAATTTAAGTACAGATAAATAATTAGCTATTTATCCGCGACTTTGTCAACGTCGAAAAGTTTCAAACTTTCACCTCCCATTATAGTCCTTTCGTAAAAAATGTAGGCCTTTTTGAGCTCGGATCTTTAACTAAATTCAGTCATGAAAGGGTGACATACAGACAGACTTTAGTTCAATTAGAAATATAGTATAAATATTAAAATATATTTGCACACCACAATGTGCTTAGCACACGTATTTCGAAAAAACAATCTGGAAGTCATCTTTTTGGTTTGATAATTGTGTTAGAATTGTCAAAAGAAGTAGTTTTTTTCTAATCCACCATTCCGATCGCAGGTAGCGATCATCCTGCTGGACACGCAGGGTGCGTTCGACAGCGAGTCGACAGTGCGGGACTGCGCCACGGTGTTTGCGCTCTCCACCATGCTGTCCTCCGTCCAAATATACAACCTCTCGCAGAACATACAGGAAGACGACTTGCAGCATTTACAGGTAAGCTGTATTTATTTATATATATATTTTGGAATGGGCGTTACTTACAAAATTCTACGAATCGATGAAATAATCTATGTATTATAATGTGAAAGTTACAATATTTATAACTCGACAACAGTTAAACCGATTTGGCTGAAAATTTACAGGGAGACAGCTTAGAACCAGGAGAAGGACATAGGATACGTTTTATCCTATTCAACAACGAGAAAACTAGGAAAAACAAAATTTTATTTTTTTCTGTACAAACTGAACGGGTCGAACAAAGTTCGCCTCAGCAGCTAGTTTGTTATATGTTATTGTTAACTTAAATGTTAATAATCCACTGGTACTGTGTTGAAGAGTTTTTAAAATGACATCCAATTCCATGTTCCAATTTACATAAAATCGAATTTCAAGAGTGACCGTACTGACCTTTGTGCCAGATTTTAAACTCATATTTTGTTGAGTAAATCAATATCTGGTAGTCTAAAAGCTGGAATTTGTAGCGTAAATGTTATTGTGTTGGATTTGTTACGTTTTCACAAGATTAATGGAAACTTCTTGTGTGCTAGTTGTTTACAGAGTACGGTAGACTGGCGCTGGAGGACAGTGGTCGCACACCGTTCCAGCGGCTGCAGTTTGTGGTGCGCGACTGGAGCTTCCCGTACGAGGCGCCCTACGGAGCTGTCGGTGGACAGACCATACTGCAACGGAGGCTCAAGGTTTGTACTTCCTTCTTAACCCCATGCAGAAAAGAGGTTCTCAATTCAACGGTATGTTTATTAAGCAATAAACTTAGTCAATTACAAACTGATTTTGATGGTTATTTAAGAAAGATAGCTGTCAAATCATTAACGCATAAACCACAATAGTCTATTTACTTTAACAAACAAGTACTGAGTATGTCCCTCGCATATTTCCGATACTGACAGAGTGGGATGTAGCGTTATGTGGGGCGGGCACTACGCCTTTGTTCTTATTGTCAAATTGTAAATGCGCGTTCTGATTGATTGAAATGAACTCTATGTTGATTACATGGACCAATAGCAATGCATTACAAGTTTTTTGTACTCGTTTGTTAAAAAAATAGAGTATAGTCAAATCGTGATAAAAATTATGTAGGACCATCTCGTAATCATTAGGTATAAAAATCAAATCGCGACGTGGTTTTGCAGTTTAACTGCGTTTAAATTATTTCATGATGTATTTGTGTGCGTATAGGGATGCGCACGCGCATTTGTTTTAAGGTTGTTTGGCTTTTATTATTTGCCTTATATTTTATTGTTTGCCTTTCGTTACAAAGAATGTTGTGTAGGTTTCAGATAAACAGCACCCAGAGCTGCAGTCGCTGCGGAAACACATCACGTCGTGTTTCGCGGAGATCGCCTGCTTCCTCATGCCGCATCCCGGACTCAAGGTTGCCACCAGTCCAGACTTTGACGGCAGACTATCTGGTAACATTATCTATTTCAATCAGGTAACATGTGCCTCTTAGTGTTTTTTTAGTTTTAGATACCAGACATGTCCGGACTGCTAAATATATCAGCCGTCTGTACACATCAAATATGACAATGTATGATAATATTGTTGCACAGACCTTCACCACAATTTGTTGTTGGTAAT
>NJDD01000438.1:38891-65126 GCA_002245505.1 Calephelis nemesis
AACCCCTCCCCCCCCCTCTCTATACACCCTGGTTTTTTAATCACCATCCAAATTTTAATATGTTGATCTTAAGTGAAAATAACTAAATACGTGTTTTTTCTTTTAGTATCCCTCAATACTAAAATATTAGGATATGACATCGCAAAGTCGTCTACAAAGTACCGTACCTAAGCGCTGAGTGCTCTGACATGCTAGATAGCTACCTGCTAGATACCTATTTTTTTTCATAAATGGACTTATTTATAGATACTTTATGCCTAGAAAAAATTTGGATGGTGATAAAAAATCTTGCTGTATATCTCTTTCTCTGTTTTTATCCGATCACTGGATAATGTATGGTATGGTAATGTATGGTAGGCCAATAGCGCAAGTTTGCCTTACCTTCCGGACCGGAACATGACACTGTCATTGTTATGGCAGGAAATAGGTAAAGCAGTAGATCTCTACCCGGCCAAGTTGCTGCTCAACACTCGACGACCAGTGGCTTAGTTGGTTGCCCCATGTAACATATGCTCACCTCTGACAAGCTGCTTGGTAAAGAGAAGTCACTCTACCAGGCAAAGACGATACTTAAGAAGACGGATCAAAATTTACTGAAATACATTTAATCGTAGTGATTAAGAAAATATTTATTTTGCTTACATAATTGTTCTTCTGACGCTTCTGTAAAATTCTTAAATCTACCCGATCGGTGCTAAGGCACTCACTGAGAAGATCCTTAAATCGAAACTTGGAGAGCTTTTTGCTTTTATTTTTTTCAAAGATCTAACTTTTGTTAAATGTCCATTGGTAATGTTTGCAATACTTAATTAAATTTCTCTTTCTAGATATCGAGTCGGAGTTCAAATGTGCACTTCAGCAGCTGGTGCCCATGATATTGGCGCCACAGAACTTGGTGCCGAAGCTGATCAACGGTAACCGGGTGCGGGTCAGCGACCTGCTTCAGTACTTCAAGTCATACATGAACATCTATAAGGGCAACGAGCTACCAGAACCCAAGAGCATGCTTGTGGTAAGTCACCATTGTAATGTTGATAACTAGCTAATAATGTGAATTGACCTTCTTGCCATAGTGTAGTCAAACGAAATTAATTATGCTGTGATCGTTAATCAGTTGCAAATGCGTTTAATATAAAAATAAATATCGCCTCGGTACGTTTGCAACTTGAGCCCCCCTCCACCAACCCAGACTGGAGCCAGCACTAATGTTATTTTGTTAGGGATCGGTAAGGCGGTAATACCAATCGGGAGGAGTTGCAGTAAGACTACCACCTTGTCCCCGTCTTGGTACATTCATAAACGAACCGACACCCGTATTTGACGAGCTGTATTATAGGTAACTAGTAATTCAATGTTTAGTTTGCGATATTTCAACTAGGGACACGAATATGTCCCTGAAAACGTAAAAAATAAAAATATGTATTTTTATCGTTAAATACCGTGGGTATCTCAGCTGATAATTCATACATCCCGCGAGGGTCATTGAACTTTAGCAAGTGCAAATGTATTATTAAAATGCTATTTTATATTCGCTTGTAGCCTGTTTTTTTTCTACTATTTTAGTATATTATGCAGAATTTTTCAGGTTCAATTTCGGCCACTAATTTGAAAAGACCTTATACATATATGATAAAGCTTGGAATCAGCTTGGGATAACATTTTTAAGTAATACTAGCTGTTGCCCGCGACTTCGTATACGCGTGAAGTGACTTTTCGTGTGGTGAAAACGAAAGATTTTCCTGCATTTACTGCGTATTCTAAACGTTGACCCGGGTTATAAACTACTTCTATATAAAATTTGATAAAAATCCGTTGAGTAATTTTCGCGTGAGAAGTTAACAAACATACAAAATTTAAGTAATAATTAACAAATATCGGTGACGTGTTCCAGGCGACGGCAGAGGCGAACAACCTGGTGGCGGTGGCGGAGGCGCGCGACGTGTACTCCACCCTCATGGAGGAGGTGTGCGGCGGTGCGCGGCCCTACCTCTCCGACACGCTGCTCGCCGCCGAGCACGCCCGCGCCAGGGACAAGGCGCTCGCCGCCTTCTCCGCCAGGAGGAAGATGGGTGGCGACGACTTCAGCCGCGCCTACTTCGCACAGCTAACACAGGTACTGCCACACCACACACATTTTGTTGTTATAAAATGACGAACAAGGAGGAGCAGAATTAAATAAAGAAAAACCATAAACTATTCTAATTACTAGTGGTCGCCCGTTGGTCAAAATTCGACCATAATAGTTTTGATATCTTGTTGATAACAACGCCATCTTCATTTCTCAAGACCAACTACTTTGTTTTCAAACTTTTTACTGCGCTATCTGTGATCTTTTATCGTTATCATCTGTATATTTGTTTGTGTGTGTTAACTGCATGGTAATGTTTTATTTATTGATTTAATGTACTTTATAAGCATTATTATTGAATAATATTAGCGTTCTGCAACTTTCCTATACACAAACTAAAAGTGTGCCAATTTTTATGCTCCTGCGTCCGCGCAATTTTTCGTAAAAAGGGGTCCAAAGGTTGGGCATCACGTATTAATATATATATTCTTTTCCAGGACTTAGAAGATCAGTTCCAACAGTTCCGTGCGCACAACGAAAACAAAAACATATTTAAGGCAGCGCGCACACCGTCCGTGTTCTTCGCGATAGCGCTGTTCTTCTACGTGCAGAGCGGAGTGTTCGGACTGGTGGGACTTTACCCTATCGCCAACCTCTGTAATCTGGTCATGGGGTTATCTTTGCTCACATTAGCCTTATGGGCGTATATAAGGTACGTTAATCTTTTATATACAACTAGCTGACCCGCAGACGTTGTTCTGTTATATTTTTAACTAGCGGCCCGTCCCTGCTTCGCACGGGTATAAAATATACACATAAACCTTCCTCTTCAATCACTTTATCTATTTAAAAAAACTGCATCAAAATCCGTTGAAAAAATCTTAACAAATAAGAGTTTCGGTTCCAACAAATTGCAAGTATTTTTTATTAAAGACAAGCCGGCCCGACGAACATTGTATCACTTGACATTAACAGCGGCTACTAACAGGTTGTAAAGATTAGAGCATTATTTTTCCTATTATCTCTGCAAATTTCTCTGTTTTTCTTTTCATAAGACCTTTTGGTAACAATTAACACTTTAAAATTTGGTTTACCCGTTAAAAAAAATTTGGCAATATTTGTTATTTTTATGGCGTACAAGTGACGAATATTACATACAATAAGATTCTTAATTAAAACTCCCCTCCTCTCCCACGTACAAGTTGGCCTTCCTATTAAAGATGACAATCGCTCTTTTATACTTAAACTAGCTCACCCAGCAAACTTCGTATCGCTTGACATTAATCCTTCGACAGTAACGCAGTCTGTCAGATCCGATGTGAAACATTCCAAAATCAACAAGTACTTATTATTAAAAAATTAATTAAAAATACATTTTCCAGGAGACCAAATTGTGAATCTAAACCATTCTCGAATTCCCTTGAATACACACAAAAAATTTAATCAACATAACAATTATATATAAAAATTATGATAATTATTTTACAGGTACAGTGGTGAAATGAGGGAGTTAGGGGTCTCCATAGATGATACGGCGAACTGGATATGGGATAATGTGAGTTTCTGATCTTTACTTAATAAACATTATGTTTCCAAGATCCCACCCTTAGCCGAAGTACGGTCTCACAAGAGACACCCTTAGGGAGGGGGGTCCCAAGCACCACCCATATTCCAATCTCTGGCTGAGCACTCTGCTCGCCCACTAGCCCGGTGACGTTTTAAAAGTCTTTAGACTTACACAACCGTAGTAATTTCGAAAAAAAAAACTATGTGTTGCCCACAGCTTCGCCAGCTTAATCAAACCCGGCTCTGCTGAGTAGAATAGATCATCTGCTCATTAACAAGACCACTGATATTTGATTGCTGTGCAGCAACTTGTCGCTATAATAACAGTCATGCTTCGATCCGGAGGCTAGGGTAGTCGGTAGACTTGTACAATAGGCCTAACATCCCGGCTAGAGGACAGCGACGCACCTGTTACATCTAAGGTGTATGTAGGCCATGGTTATCTCTTACCATCAGGAGATCCACGTGCTTGTTCGCTTGGTATAATATTGGGATTAAATGTAGCTCTCATATCGTCTTCCGAGATTATGAATAAAAATCATCATCTGAGCTCAAGCTCAGATGATGATTTTTATTTTAAAGTTAAGTAAAATCAATTCAGTCGTTTTGATCTGAAAACGTAACTCAGTAAATAAAACGGAACACTTTCGACCTGATCTGACTAGGGATGAAGTCTGTAACTTGGTAAATAAATTCAAAGTTTTAACGACGTAGCAATTTGTATAATCCAATTTCTATGAGAAAACCTAGAGTTATTTGGTTTTAGGAAGAGTTTACTATGTCCATAAATAAAATTCTGTGTATTCTAGGTTCTGAAACCAGTGTATCAAGCGGGTCTAGAGAAAGGTATGGAGCACGCTGCAGCGGCGGCGGCCAACCGGACGCTCGGACCCTCCGGCTCCAGTTCCAACGTCCCCAACATGGTCAACGCCAACGGCAAGCACAAGACCTTGTGATGCCGCCGCTCGCCACCGCGGTACACTAGTAGCACCTCACACACCAGTACCCCTAGGGATGATAATACTCACACAGATAATACGTGCGAAATAGAAATAATGGAGACATATTCAAAGGTCAACTTGACTGTATGCAGCAATATTACTAACTTGCCCGAAATCAGTTCAAATTACATGGAATACAACAATGAATCAGACAATATCAAAGAGCTTTCATATTTTGAGGGAGATTTCACTGGAAATATAACTTTGGACGATGAAAGATCTAGCAATAATGAGAGATTAGTGGAACTGCCACATTTTATGATACTTCTACAACATATATTACCATATTTTGTGAAAGACTCTACAGCTAATTGTTCAGAAAAAAGGATATATGATGATTATCGAAACAGTTTTGAAGGGTTGTTACAATCAGCCATAGATTCAGATTGGATTGAGCTACAATACCCTGTGTTAGGCTCGAATACAATTAGGATACACAGGAAATTTAGCAATAATGTACCTCGACAGGGTTGTGAAATTATGTGCTCGTTTATAATTGTACAAAATAGTAGAATGAATAATCTCAAATGCATTGCAATGAGTGGAATGAAGATTCTAAAGTCCGAATCAAATTTCGAGCAGGGAATTCATAATTCTAACGTTTTTACAAGACGTAACATGTCTACAAACTTTGAAATTTCTGAACGAATTATCGATTCAAAGTTTGAAATGTCTTTGAAAGAAGAAATGAATATTTCAAAGATTAATATTTCGAAACGAGAAATGAATATTTCAAATTTTGAAAATTCAAAACAAGGAATGAATATTACAAATTTTGAAATTTTAATGCAAGAAATCAATAATCATAAGTTTTACGAGGAAGCAACTGTTAATGCATATGATATATTTTTAAAACTATTTATTTTCAATTTGCTCAGATTAAGAATATTGGAGTTTTACGTATGTCTGTGCTATGTTTGCAATGCTGAAGCGTTGCATCGGACTGTGTGTGTTTTTGTGTAGTGGGAACAATATGTGTTAGTTAATAGACCTTGACAAGAATAAGTTTTATCAATGTGTTTTTATAAGAGGTTGGTTTTTCTCAAATTCTAAGTTAGAGAAGGAGCGCGGTCGACTGTATCGGTGGCGGTTCACGGACATTCTGTACAGTCATAGACAAATTTTATTGTTAAACGTAGTGTAGGAGCTGTTTCCTTGTTCTAAATAGATTAACATGGGGTAAAAATAGTAACTAGAATTACCCCAAATTGCCCCCCCAATACCCCAAAAAAAATATTTTGCCTTCAAATACGATTCTAACTTTATAATAACTTACATAGAACATAATATATATTATCCACATATTTGTTAGTTATAATCTGTTATTAAAACAAAAGAATAGCATTAAAAATACAAATAGTTATTACACCAGATTAATAATCAAGTTTAAGTTCCAAGTTGGAATATCTATAATTTTTATATGGCAGCTTGACATGTACATTTTAAATTGTGAAATTTACGTTTTAATGTCTATTTGGAATAATGAAACAGCAATTTTAGATAAATTATCTGTTAAGGTTTAAATCATGTAAAATGTAACAGTTTAAGTTCAATGCACACTGCGGATAACTCTTTAGTCATTTTAGTTGTATGCAGTGTGTCCTAGGGCTTAGTGCACAAACAATGACAGTTTTATGATATCATGTTTTAATTGAAGAGTTTTTATTCACTTGTTGTGTCGCACGAGATCATAGAACGTACTTAATACATTGGGTTATATAACTAAAGAAAACAAACATCTTCACATAACGGGAAATATTATATAGATATCAGATACCTTTCCATTTGTGTATAACAAATACCTGTTTCTGTTCTACTAGGATCATGATACAGTGAACAAGCTGATAGTAGCAGAATTGTCTAAAGACTTTAGATTTGTCAGTCATAATATTGAAAATGTGCAAATTAAAATTTTTATGAGATTGGAAAATATAAGTATTCTAGTTGACAATATAGAGTCAATTATTATAAAGGTATGTGTTCATTATGACAAATGGAATCAATATTGAAGCAAACAATAAGTGTGTTACATAAGAGTGATTCAAGCGCTGCTAAATGTATGTAGATTCTTAGGCTAAGAACTCACGGAGCGGTTTTTCCCCTCGCCCGCCGCCGTCCTGGAAAACCAGGGCTTTATTTCAAAACTCACGGAGACCGGTAATTTGTACGGTCACGCAGCCGTCGCAGTTAAAAACATTGCTTTACGGGATACCGGTAACCGAGGGAACCGTGGGCTCCGCGGGTGTAAAACGCGTCGAGAAATGTGCTCTTACTTTTTGAATATTGAATATAAATCTACAATCTGAGGGCTCGCAAACGCGGCAGGCGTTGGTAAAAAACGTCCCGTTAGTTTTTAGCCTTAGTTATGTAGTTTTTACATGACTTACGGATGTAGAATGTCAATAGCTACTTTGGAGTTGTTTTTTTTTTCTGGCTTGGGCGTAAGCATTGCAATTAGTTTTTGTGACTTAATTTGCATCAAGTTACCACCCGGTTTCGTTGAAAGGGGTTTAAATAATTAAAAATAGTCCTAAGTCATCAGTCATGTCTGGTTCTTAAGTGAATCGGTGGCATCCCTATCAAAGATCAACGAGTGAGCTTTGGCGGCTTCGAGAAAATTCACGGTACACTAATTTGCTCGTTAATACTTCACATGTGTGTAATGCAAATTGCTACCAAAATTTACTAATTTTAGATATGTACACGAAAATCAATAATTCTGAATAAACTGCGTCCATTTGGTAAAATCAAGTTGCGCGTAGACAAAGGACATAAAGAAAAAAGCTGCGGCCACATATTTGTCCTCATTCCGCTCGAAGTCTCATTTGTTGTCAATATGATACAATTTGAAATCCTTGCTCAGCTATTGGTTTAATGGGTTGTGACGTCATTATAGTGGTAAAGTTTAAACAATAAACAGTATGAATAATTATGAGTAAGTTGCTAAATGAGGTTCATGTCTAAATATTTATTTAATTTATTTTTAATATATTTGTGTCTATATATATTTGTGTGTCCACAAATGGATACATTTTTGTCAATGGAAATTTATTTAAAATATTTTAACTATGTTGCGATGGATTTTTTTTTTTTTCAATAGTTGTTTTGTTATATTCTGTTACTTATAGGCTAAAATTACTCCAACGATTAAATTGACATTATAGTCAATTACAGTGCGGTAATGTCGAATGTTAAGCTACAACCTTAGAGTACTTTAGTTCATGTTTATTAATAAGATGGCTAATGTTTTTAATACAGTTCTAACACAGAGATGGCTTATAAATACAAAAATGATAGGAGAAAGTTTTAACAGCATTAAATTTGGAATGAGAAAATTTAAAGTGATAGGAAGTTTACAGAGTTTCGAGTTTTCTATATTTATATACCCAATGAGTAAATTCGAAATGTACAGAATCAGAAGGCTTTCCAAAAATCGACCAGAACTATTGATTGTAAATATCGAATACATATCCATGATTGTATAAAGTCCTCTATGTGCCAATTCGTTTTAAAAAGGAAGTGTTTTTATATCTCAATGGTAAATTTGTTGTAACTTTCAGAGTTTATTTTGTTCGAGTGTTGTGTGAGGAAGAAGGAACTTCTAAACATTACCTTTTTAAACATTATTAACATAATTTATAATCATTGTATTCATTGGAAATTTGTTTTTAATGGTTTAAGCAAGTCTTTGAAGTAAATACTTAATTTCATACAATGTTTTATTTGTTCTTCTTCTTCTTTCTTAAGGTTTTGGCATTCGCGTTATCATTTTACCGTTAGTCAAGTAGAAATTTGCATCAAATTTTTCAAAATCGGAATTCAATTATAATTAGTGATAAGGCGTCAATTAGTCATGTAAAGTGTCTTGGGTAAAGCGATGGCCTCAATTATACTCAAGCTCATATAGTGAGATTTGGCGGCAACGAGAAAAAACACGATACGCTAATTTCTTCATGATTATTTCATTTGTGCACTTTCACTATACAAAATTGTACAAAATGCCACAAAAATTGACTAATTTCACTCAATATAAACATAAAATTCAATAATTATGAAAAAACGTCAACCATCATTTCTCTCGATGGCGCCAAAATTCGTTTCGTTTATTTATTTGAATGTATAGTTGGTATCATACATTTAGGATGTTGGTATACAGGTACCCGTTATAATTGTTTTTAAATACTATGAACGTTATAGACTCCGGGCAAGTTTTAAACTGACGTTCTAGCAACTTTTAAATCCCCAATTTTTTGTGGAATATTTTTATGACATTTAGATGAGAGCAAACAAGCAGATGGATTTCGTGCTCTAAAGAATATCGTCAACTTAACGGTAAACTTACGAAACTGCAAAAAACAAATTTTACAGGGGAGCATTTTGAAACTTTAGATAGACGATATTTATTTTTAAGAGAGGGATGTAATAATTTTGGTGATAAATTTTAGTTTCAAAATCCGGCTGTTTTTATTTACCATGAATGGATAATACTTAAATAACATGCATCTCAAATAAATGCATATTCGTTACTTTACACCTTCATACGTGCGAGTTCAAAGGTCTTATATTACACTTTAGCAAACTTACGAAAGTGGTAGATTCGTAATTTCAAAAGAAAACTATTAGGTAAATATTTTGGTAAACTAACGAAAGTACCAGTTTCGTAAGTTTGCTAAAGCGCAATATAAGACCTTTGAACTCGCATGTATGAAGGTGTAAAGTAACGAAAATACATTCATTTGTTATTCTTGTAGTGTAAGAAAAATACATTGATGATTATAATAACATTTATTTTCCCTGTAAAAGACTCGATTTTTCTTATAAGATAAATAACGCCTTTTAAGGAAAAATATGTTCCTGAATCAACATGTTTCAGAAAAAATCAAGTGATTTGACATAATTATGTTTGTAGTATTAGTAGAGTAATAATAAAATATGTATACAAATAATTACATACATAATATCTTCACTCCAAGTCCCTTAGGAGGTAGGCAGAGAGTATCGAGTGCCAGACCTCACGATCCTGACAAACCTGTCTTGCTTCTTTCACATTAGTTACCCTTTTCATACAAACACGCCGGTTTCCGAGACTCTTGACACCACCCTCGGATAATATTCGATTGATCTGATCGTGAAATGTCAGCCTTGGTCTCCCCGGTTACCTACATCCATCCACATTCGCATTGTATATCTGCTTTGTCGATCTTTCATCTGTCATACTTTCCACATGACCGAACTAGCGGAGCATGCCCTTTCGCATTTTAAAATCAACCCTTCCTTTCAATCCCACTCTTTCTCGAACCTCATTGTTACGAATGCGGTCAGCGAGCATTACACCACAGATTTTCCGTAGTGCTCTCATTTCAACCGCATTTATCCTACTTTCATGCTATTTCGGACATACTCAACTCTCGCTTCCATGCAATAACGTTGGGATAAGCACAGAATTACGCAAAGCGAGTCTAGCTTTTTGACTCAAAACCTCGCTTTGGAATAGCTTCCCCAACGCTCCATTCACACTATTCCCTGCACTCACTCTCCTCTCTACATCCGCGGTGTACCTTCCATCTCTGCTAAAAGCACAACCAAGATATACAATTTCATTTACTTGTTCCAGCACTACATCATCAACCAAAACTCTTACATCCGTTCTGGCTACGTCTCTTTCAAACACCATTATTTTGGTTTTCATCGCATTCAAATGTAAACCCCTTTCTTTACAATCTTCTTTTATAACTGTGACCAGTGTTTGCAGCTCAAATGGTGTAGCCCAAAAGTACAGCATCATCTGCATAAAGCAAACAGTTCACCACTTGGTCACCCATACGCATTCCCACATTCAATGATCTTAACCTTTGAAGACATTTGTCCAGATATAAGGTAAACAAGCGTGCTGACAACACACAACCCTGCTTGACACCAATATTAACATAAAACCATGGCGATGTGTTGCCATCCACCCGCACGCATGCTTTACAGTCTAAATACATTGATTGTACCGTACACAGCAGGGACCCGACTCCCATAATCCGGCAAAATGTTCCAAAGTTCCTTACGTACAACCCTATCAAACGCTTTTTCGAGATCCACAAAACCACAGAAAACCCTCTGACCCACAGCCAGATGTTTCTCTACAATGTTGCGGAGTGAAAACACTTGATCCGTACATCCTCTTCCTGAAACTGCCTTGAGCATCCCACAATGTTCCATCGGACATCCCTTGCATCCTCCTTTCAACTATTTTTCCATACAATTTTAATGCTAAACTGATTAAACTAATGGCCCTGTAATTTGTACAAATAATTGTAGCTATTAATTTGAGACAAAAGCTCGACTATTTGAGACTTTCATAAAACTATCAAAGTAAGAGGAAATCGTAGAAAAAAGTTCTTAAAGATTGTAATTTCATACTTGAGATGCTGAACATAAAGAGGAATTGTAGTTACTCCTACATTTCCTCTTCTTCTTTAGCATCTGGTTCAGGCAAGCGATTTTCAATAGCTTCGGAATCTGTCAGGTTTTTATGAAAAGAATGGTAATATTTTGGGATTAGGTTATCAATACAGAATTTTAACAGATTCGTAGGTTGACTGTAGTGCATTTTTTCGGACTTTACATTTCCTACTACGCAAAAACAACTGATATCAGTTTCGTAAGTTTATTATGGGTGTTTCAACAAAAAAAGTGAGATTCGCACTATGAGTTTTCTATAACCGTTAGAGATAGAATTTTGAAAATTTTACACCATATGTAGTACAACATAAGGTGTAATTTTTAATAGAAATGTCAAATTTACAAAAACTGCAGATTCGTAAGTTTGCCGTAGAGGTGACGATATGAAATACATGTCGCTTATAGATATTTCAGCTGTGGCCTTACCATAAGTTACCTATAAAGTCAAAATCTTGATGGGTTTGTTAGAAGTATCAATTGAATCACTGGCTATTTACCAGAATTTATCTAATCCCCAAAATGTTTTCAATGTTTTGAATGATTGTCAACAATACAAAGTACCTATTAGTAATCTGTCCTAGAAAGGTGTTAAACACCCATAATGGATAGCGCTTTATCTGAGGATAGCGCCTACTGTTGACGGGGCGGAGCGTGTCAGGCTGAGGCGCATCGGCGCGGATTTTTGTTTCTCAGTACCAAAGTAGAGCAACGAAATAGAGAGGCCACTCGACGCTAAAATCGTCAAGTATGGAAAGTTGCGCCATCTAGTAGGTAGTTGCCATACGAAATTTTAGCGTTAAAATACCAGTGCTCTTTTCTTAACAGTAATATCAGGATCTTTGGTCACTGTGGGCCGCATCGGGGTATGCGCGCGGGGTGCCTCGCGGAAATCTTTGCCGATGCGCCCCGGCCCAGTGGCCGTTGCTGCATACAAAATGTATGCAAGCGATCTAGGCGGATTGTTGCGCTGCGATGCGTCCTGTTCAACTGGGCGCTAACCCTTAGTCTCTGTCGGAATTCGAACCAAATCTACACAAAGAGAATTATAACTATAATAAGTATACTTACATCTAGAAGTCTAGTACAGTAAAACGGTATATATAAAACAGATTTGCAATGAAATGAAACAACAAATTACAAAAATAATTTACTCTTACAATTAGTATTTTATAAAAAATATTGGAAGTTAAAGTAATAAAACTTACAAAGTTAATAACATTTAATATTTTTACAAAAGTAATTGTTTAATGTTTCTATATACATACATTCTTATGCACACATTCATATGAGCATACAATAGATAAAGCATACAGCAGTTAAGTTTTATACAACATTACAGGCACATATTGGGATTTTTTATTTGCAGTCGTAATTAATAATATTTTATGAAACAACATTTTAAACGCTTTTGTCAACCAATTAATTAAATTCGTTATACCTGCTGATTTAGGTAATAAAACATAGTCACAGCACAAATTAAAAAAAACTTCCTTAATTTTTAATATTTGCCAATCATCAATAAGAATATCAATCCTGTTTATTCAATTTTTACATTTAAAATTTTTTTAAATGTAAAAATAGTACGCAGACTCGAAATCCCTAGTCTAAAAACATTACCCCAAAAATCATAGGAATAACGCCAGCGTGGCTATTTGTAGATTCTGAGATTCAATTCTCCCACTTCAATAAAATAACAGACTTTTATTTAACTAATAGTTTCCAACTGAGCAGAACATTGAGGATTCTATTACACAATTAATAGAATCGACTAGTATTATTCACAGCAGTGATTTTTTATCTTAAGACAGTGGGGACTTTTCATATTTATGGAAGGCAAATGGGTTTCATAATGGATGGTTGGATTAGATATTCTGACATAGATATAATCACAACGAGTTCACATAAGCAAAGTTAACCGACTTCAAAAAGGAAAAATTCGTCAATCAGATATCTGTATGATTTATTTAGATTTAGAATAGATTTTAATGGTTCTTTTTTCAAAATATAAGTCTTATTTCAGAGATGGTCCCTGATATAATGTATTAAAAAAGGAGAAGTTTTTGCAATGTTACTGAGTTTAATTTTTTAAAGTTGTGCAAAATATACTTTAAATCACTAAAAACATCGGACGGCAGTTGAAAGTTATTTGTATACAGGAGTTTAAGGTTTAACAATGTGCGAGAAATTGTATAATTCGGGTATAAGTTTCAGATCTTACATTACGTCTGCTTCTTGTCCAAACTACCCGTGCTACCCATGCTACCCATGCCACCCATGCCGCCCATTAGAGTGGATGACACTGCCTGTCTGCCAACTGATTGCCATCCTAGTTGTATTACCTGTAATAATATAGTAATTCATGTTAGAAGATGTAGTCATAAAGAAAACAGTGTGCCCGCCTGACTTCTTATAATAGGCACGCAACCATCAACCTCTGGTGGTAGATGGTATGATTGATGTCTGTCTTATGACTATACTTGACTTCAATCCTCGCTATAGTTGTTATCCAAATTGGATTCGTTCAATTTGCGCATGAGGTTAAAGACAAGAGTTAGTAGTAAATAGTTAGATACTAGTGTCAGTAAATAGGTGTCTGATGGTACCTACATACATATAGTCACGCCAAGTTCCGTACGCGGTAGGCAGTGAGTATCGAGTGCCAGACCTCACGATCTTGACAAATCTGTCTGGCTTCCTTCACTTTCGGTACCCTTTTTATACAAACATGCCGGTTTCGGAGACTCTTGACACCGCCATGGGATAATATCCGCGTGATCTTATTGTGGAATGTCAACCTTGCTCTCCCCGGGTACTTACATCTATCCACATTCGCATTGTATATCTGCTATGTCAATGGTGTCTGACGGTGCTTGATAAATGATAAAGAAGACGTATCCACCTACATCCGGGTAAACCAAACAATTTTTTTCAAATTACAAAATTAAGTAAACCTCTGGTCTAATGGTACGGTACAGGCCAACGACTACATGAGGTTTTGAATTCGATTCTCGGGTCGAGAAACTCGGAACTATGTTTTTTCGAATCTTTATTAAGAAATTTGCGCGGGATTGGATACGTGCTCGCTTGCGAAAAGCTTGTCACCTAGCACATGATAATACTGAAGTACTTTCGTCTAATCATGGTTACATCTCTGCCTACCTCAGCCGCGATTCGAGCAAATCAGATGAGGTTATTTACTTATGGGAATAGAAATATATTTACCTGGTCAGACATCTCATCAAGTTGTCCAGAAATTTCATGTAAATTTCCTGTCGATCTGGAATAATAACAGTGATGATTAGGTATTAAGTAAACAAAGCAGAGAGCTTATGCAAAATCGAGCAAAAGGTTAGCGTACGCACAGGCATGCGTAAAACCAGAGGGTTTCCTCCACGCCTTGTACGATTACTTTTCTTATTCAATAAAATTCATTCCGTTCCTAAGTACTTACATCGATTTTTATAATTATATGCATTGGCTTTAGATTTTTTTATCAAAAATATCGATTTATGATCAAATGATTCTAAAATACCATACGTCTAGATATTATGTTCATTTGTTTCTTTTGATAAGTAGGTTATTCCTTTCCTCCCCTATAGGAGAATATCCTGAATAGGAGAAAAAAGATTACTTATCTATATTCCCTTTTTAAAGTTGGATCTTATAAAGAAAGAGAGTGTGAAATACATATACCTCGAGTATATCCAGACACAGAGCATAACGAGCGCGGTGGCCATTATCCCCTGCCCCGCCAGCACGAGCAGCGAAAGCCCCAGCAGCGAGCCGACCCCGGCCAGCAGGTAAGCAATGAACGCCAGCGCCACCAGCACCAGCGGGGTGCCGAGCTTCTTCAGCAGGTTCTTGTCCTCGTTGTGAGCCCTGTAATGTTCGTATTGATCTTCTAATTCCTGGAAAAAAAAATAGAAAAACAATTAAAACGCAAGGTTGCTGAATAAACTTATTACCTATTAGGATAAATTGGATTAAAACCTTTAATAAGGATTTATAAATGAGCGTTAAAACGATTCGGTATCGACTCAACACCCGAGGAACCTAACGAATCAAAGACCGGAAAAAAGTCTTGGCCCAAAAAATCTGTAGATTGCGGAAACTTTTAACTTTGTGGTTAGATTGAAAGGTTTTAACAGCCAATATCTGTCTGCTTGCAGATTGAGATAATAACTGGCATTTCACGGCTCATGTTTATGCATATACTGAAAAGAATATATATACTCTACCTAGTACCGAGAGCATACACCGCGTCCATAGTATAATACTTCGGGCTGATGTCTTAGAGTGTAAAATTTTTCTTTTATAATATTAAAAAGAGTTTCTTCTAATAGAAACCTCCGTAAAATAACAGCAAAGGTAATTACCAGATGTTAATATATCCAGCTTCCCTTAAAGTTAGTTCGTTTGAAACATTAAAAAAATGAAATTATGGCTACCTACTCAAATCGCCTGTATGTTTTTTTTATAGATTTTGTTGTATGTGACTTACGCGATAACTTGACCAATTCTATAATTTTAGAAAAATACGTCATGAATCCGAGGTTGTCCAACATTAGTTTTATAATGATCCGAACAGTGTTACTAGGATGCTGATAAAATTTATACGGGAACGTTTGGAAATCTTTAGATATTTTCTGAAAAAAGAATGATCAAATCGCGACGTGGTAGGTTCCCACTAATGAAATAGTTGAAGTCGGTTTTTGTTACTACAGGTACACAGTGTTACTGCTCTTAATTATTATAGTAAGTCACGTCTATAGACTATTACCAACGTCGCATATGTCTATGAACGTCGCAAATATTTAAAGAAATTCTAGGTATAAGAATTGAGATAGACAAATGGTTTAGTAGCTTTTCTATTATAATGAATATTTAGTATTAAGTTTTTTTTTTTTCAAAATAAAGATTTTTTACTATTTATATACTATCTGACCTCACAGACGTCCTGTGAAGATGAATATTGTTATTTTTTCATATGGATCATAGGTTTTTGGCCGAATTGGTCCATCTGTTCAGGCGTGATGCGATAACATAGAGAAAGGTGGTTCCATTTGTACATATAAGATTTTCTAAATTAAATAAACTCGTTATATGGATTGAAATGTAGTAATAAAAAGTGTGTGTGTGTCAGCTACGACGCACGATTGGAGTTTACTCCTTACAAAATGTAAAATGTCAGCACACATGTCTCCTACAGCAGATTTAGTTATATGTTAATTCTTCTTAAATTAGTATCATTGCAGACATTAGAAGTGTGATCCATATAGTCAGTATTTTGATAGATAGCGACTCCTCCTGCACGGAGACTACGAAGTATCGCGCAGGAGGAGATCCCGAGAATGAGATATGCTGTGTAATGTATTCCATCTCATTCGTTTACACGTTCTATCCACAAGATATATATGTTTGTCTCTTTCTACGTAACGCCTCAACTTTTCGTGTTACACTGGATTTTACTACTCATAAAATTTCCTTACCCCGGGCCTTATAACTCAAATTGTTTCCTAAGGGGTAAACTCCAAAAAAACTTGCTGAGAAAGAGCCACATTTTAAGTACGTTTCGGAAATAATTCAGAAACAAAACGTACCTTAACTAACTTGGCACCATAAGTATCAGCGAACTCTTCGCTGCCCATTTTTTTCTTGCTGTAGAAAGCATGCAAAGCCTTATCCTTGGCCCGGCGATGCTCATCTTCCAGCAGTCGAGGCTGCACGTACGGACGGGTGCCACCAGCCACCTCCTCCATGAGGGTCTCGTACACCTCCTTCGCTTCTGACACTGCTGACAGGTTGTTTGCTTCTGCTGTTGCCTTAAATAAGAACATTCAATTTCAATTTACGCAATTATTTTCCGACTTTGGAAATAGTTCAGGAATAAGTTTTTATAAACTTGAGGAACAAAAAACTCATCGTACTCGCAACCTTCATCTCCAGTTGACAATGAGTTTTATTTTCTGATTTGAAATCTGACAGCGTAGCCAAAACATAATTAACTCTTTAATCTACTTATATATTAATACGTGATGCCAAAACTTTGGACCCCTTTTTACGAAAGTTGCGCGGACGCAGGAGCATAAAATTTGGCGAACTTTTAGTCTATGTGTAGGAGAAGTGTAATTTATAGGAACGCTAACATTTTCAATAATAATGCTTATAAAGTACATTAAATCAATAAATAATACATTACCCATACTACCGTTCATTTGACACACACAAACAAATATATTGATGATAACGATAAAAGATCACAGATGGGGCACTAAAAAGTTTGGAAGCAAAGTAGTTGGTCTTGAGCAATGAAGATGGCGTTCTTATCAACAAGATCTTAAAATTTATTATGTTCGAATTTCGACGAAATTTACGAAACAATCAGAAAAATGAATACATTAAAATTAATTAAATATGTAATAACAATAATACATTTAAATTAGTACTATATATAACTGACCAACATAGTTTTAAAGAAATTATCAATGTTACAATCATGTTGACCATGACGAAGAACCCATCGCTGTGAAACATTTACGTAACATCCACGTAGTGATTATATTCTCTTTGGTAATATTGAGACAGAGCCCTACGATGTTGCAGTTAGGTACATTGAATTTCACTATGGAGCTATACTATCGGTAGAATTAATGTATAAATGAGAATATTTCAATTAATTAAGTTTTTGTACAACACTAATTACAATATTAATTAAATAAACTATCATCTTAAACTTTTTATTGGTCTGACTATTTATAAAATTAATCTTAAGGTAAGCATAAAGGCGATCTTGTCGCTTAGGAGTCTTAGGGTGAAGATAGATCTTTATTGAATTTCATATGCAACCTAAGAAAAACAAAAAAATACGTAAAACATAAGAAGAACCGACCCTGGAGTAGGGTGTAGAGCAAGAAGACCAGTCGCTACATATATAATATAGCGGGGGTATCCAAATCAAATCCAAAATTCCAATTTATGCCAAGTAATAGCACTCATGTAAATACGCTAAAGGACACATCGCTCTACCCTGATCTAAAGCTGGCGTCGACTCTAAATACGTATTTCTGTAAGTATACTCTGCAAAATTGGTAATGATGACTGTTTATACTTCTTTATATTTTGTACCACAACCTGTTTTTTTTTAGATCAATAAGTCCTATCGCAGTTTTATTTATACGTAAATAAAAGCTTGGTAAATTACCTCTAATATAGTCTTAGGTTCAGGAAGATCGCTTCCATTGAAGATATTCATATACGATTTGAAGTAAAGCAGCAGATCCTTCCCCCTTACCTGCTGGCCACCGATCACCTTGGGCACTAGGTTTTCGGGGGCCAGCAGCATCGGTACCAGCTCTTTGAGATGCTGCTTAAACTCCGTACTTATATCTGGAATGTTATATCACTTACATTTATTTAAAACATTCTTAAACGTTAATCAAACATTCGTTAAGCACACAAATTTATAGGAAGAGGTGGTAGTTGAGAAGGTTTTGTAAATTTCTTAACGGCTCGTTAATTCGTGCCAAAGAGTTTTCGTATTGTGTCACAGGAGTTCCTTTAACGTAAGCAGTTCTTTTTTTATTTTAATATTTTCTTCAGTGACTTAGTCTTTTTATATTTTTTTCAGTGAGTTTGTTCGCGTTTTAATTTTCGAGAATTAATTTCCACGGAAATCCTCTGAAATATACCTAAAGAAAAATAATTTAGGTACCTACGCATATCCTTTTGCAAACTCTAAATAATTTCAATGTTTAAATTCATTAAAAGCGGATCAAACGCAATATTAACATATAAACGCAACATACACACATAAACACTTTCGCATTTACTACAGTATTAGGGATAAACCTGTATACATCACCGAGACCACACAACCAACAACTAAAGTACAGTAATAATATTTAAATTATGCGTTTTGGCTACATTCGTCAAGCTTCGGAAATCCGAATGTATTTTGTACCTAATTACACATAATTAATCATTTCGCTTAAATTTAGATTAGGTCATCCAATTTAAAAATAAAAGTATGAAGTGTAAAAACATTAAAAAGTGTAAAGCCGAAGCGCATAACTTAAATAGTAGTATAGTACCTAGTTTCCTCAATGCTATCGTGCAAACAACTAGCTTAAAAGCGACCAACCTGAAAGTTTTCCGTCGAAGTTCGGGTTGCTAGCAACATTAAGGCCCGGATGCGGCATGAGAAAACAAGCTAGTCGCTCGAAGCAGCTGGCTATATGCTCCCTCAGGGACTGCAGCTCGTGGTGCTGACCCTCGTGGATCTGGTGACCATATTACTTTTTTATATACCTTACAGTTATTTTGTATACATTAATTTTACATGGTAAATGAATATTTCTAAGGAAAGCCTACTTGTAAACCTTGTCAGAAATAAGGAACAGCTTATATGCTAAAAATTTAATTATGAGACTGTCATCTGAAGGCCTCTTGCTTAAGTTTTCCGGCTATGACAAATACGAGAATACGAAAATGGCGATTATTTATCTCATAGCTAAGTCATTTGCATGACAGTAGCGGTCCGCCCCGGCTTCGTACGGGTATAAAATATACACAATATAAATCTTCCTCTATAAACACTTTATCTACTAAAAAATACCGAATCAAAATCCCTTGCGTAGTTTGAAAGATTTAAGGGACCATATACGCTGAAATACGTCAGCAGTTTACTGTTTTTTTTCATGCAAATCAATCATGGATCTTGCTGACAAAAATACACAAGATTAACATGAATACGTTCTACTAGACTAGTGTTTCCAAACCACGATTCATTTCACTTTGCTCGATAGAAAAAAATCAAAAAGTTAACCCTTTTTTGAAAGCTTTTGCTTTCTGTCTACTTCAATTGTGAAAATATCGACACCAGATTTAATATATACATAGATAAGTACTATACCTAAAAGATAAGTGTTTCAGTTTTCATACTTTTTTTCAAATTACTTTTATAGTGTCAAAAATAGTGATTTGTCGCTTAAGACGTTTACTTTAGAGCGCCATTGTTCATAGTAATCATGGAACGGGGGAGCGCGGTGATTGGCTCTTCTGGCTGACTGAGAATGGGGCCTTAAGCATACAAAGGCACATAGGGACAGAGCACGCGACTTTGTTTTATACTATGTAGTGATGATAGCAATGTCAATTTGGTATTGCAATATCAACATGCGGAACGCGTTAAGACCCGTTAAATCAAAATAAATGATCAAAACTTTATTCAAAATACATTACGTTCAATAAGTTAAAGCAGTAGCCTCTAATCTACTTTTAATTTCAATTCACTTTTTATGACATACAAGTACCTAATTATAACAGAAGGCATGTAGTCGTTAAAAAATAATTGCTTTAGTTATCTTATAATTTGTTTTACCATTAATGTTTATTCGATGGACAAAGAATGGTAATATTGGCAATTTAAAACGAAATAGCAAAGTTTTAAATGACATGGCTTTTACTTCACTTATTAAGATCACTAGACACTATGCCTAGTATTGGACTAGTTGGTTAAACACTCAAGTCTCAAAGATCCAATAACATTTACTTCAACCTCAGGAAGACATATTATGT
The DNA here is from genome assembly GCA_002245505.1 of Calephelis nemesis. NCBI lineage: Eukaryota > Metazoa > Arthropoda > Insecta > Lepidoptera > Riodinidae > Calephelis > Calephelis nemesis. The sequence continues at coordinate 59,553 of NJDD01000438.1, forward strand.
TGATCAGGGCCAACCCCAGGGGTGGGCTTTCGTAAAAAAGAGTGTACTTACACCATTTTACTTTGCCCAACAACTATACTTTTCTTAATTTACTGCTTTATGGATGAATTAAAGTAATATCTACATTTCAAGATATCTCCGATGACTGCTTTAAATGAAGCTGCTTTGAATGATAGCTTTTCTCCAACCTCCAATCTTCTCCTTGTACTTATAGTCGGATCTTGGCTTAGTAATTCGTTATATTGGTTACAATATAATAGCCCTCCTAAATTAAAGCTTGCCACAAAATATTTTTTTGTTAAACACTTTATTTTTAGTTTAAAATATTGGAAAAAAATATTTTGTGGCAAGCTGTAATTTAGAAGGGCTAATTTCTGCAGTACCTACCTAACTCGATAAGCTCTAACAAGATAAGATAATGTAAGGAATTTCAGGAGTTCCATAATCCCATGCTATCTTATTATCCTATTATAAATTCGAAAGTTTGTATGTTTGTTTATTTGTCAATTGTTACTCCTTCACGCAAATACTGCTGAACCGATTTTCACGAAATTTGGCACACACATTGAGGGTAACTTGGATTAACACATAGGATAGTTTTTATACCGAAAAAGTGTTTCTGTGACCAACCACGCGGGCACTATTCCAATGATCTTTTTTTCTCTGAAATAGTTTACTTATTAGTTAATAGTATTCATTAATATCGTTAACTAAAAGATCCAACTAGAGCAAAGATGAGTAGAAATACCTTCAGTCGTTTTCTCAATAGACTTTCACCTCCTTCAGCACCGTAAGGATGCTCGTAAGGGAAACTCCAATCCCTGACGAGGAGCTGCAACCGCTGGAACGGCTTACCGGTGTTAGTGTCTTGAGCTAGCCGCCCGTAATCAGTGAATAGCTGAAACAAACAACTGTGTAAGTACATAATCTGCAAATGCCTTTTTATTTCTTAGTAATCAATTACGCCCAACAATCATGCATAACTTTTTACATTAAACCATATTTTCATAGCTTTACGCTAAATAGAGGTATCGAGTGCCAAATATCACGACCCTTGGAGACCTGCTTAACTTTCGGTTTGATAAGGCTCAGTTTCAAAGACTCCTGATTTTTTATTACAGCTATAAAATAAAAAAATATGTCCTTAGAATCAAAATCTGTTCATTCATTTAGGGGTTTTTTTCAGCAGTTTCCTGATTACATTTTTTATTTTTTTCTGTACTTTTTAATGGTGTTACTTGGCAAGTTTTAATAAAATATTTTTTACTTGACACATAGCGTTTAGTAGGTTTATAACAATATGTGTGAAAAATTGCCAAGAAACATCATTAAAAAGTACAGAAAAAAATAAAAAATGTGATCAGGAAACTGCTGAAAAAACAGATTTTCGTTCCTGTAAGTATTAGAATTTTAGGTATTTAATATGATATTTATTCAGAATCTATTTTTCAAACTGCGGAAAATCAAGTGTGCATTCCTGTAACTATTTTTAACTGAGGTATGTGTATGGAACTTGGTACTTATTTTGATCTCACTTCTTTTATAGGCGAAGCATTCCCATATTATCGAACTTGGCAGCCTTTCACATTTATGTTTTGAGTGGGATATATTGTACTAGCCGACGCGATGTAGCAAACTTCGTATCGCTTGACATTATAAGCTACTTTCTACATAATATTTGATGCTTCGATACAATCGATAGTAGCAAAATCTGATAAAGTCTGTCTGAAGATAGTAGCAAAACATCAAAGTCAAAGCATTCCAAAACCAACGACTATGTACAAAAAAAATAATAATTGTAGATAGATAGATAATCCAGTATAATAATAGTATAAGTTTTCTTAAACATGTTTCAGAATGTTTTTCTAAATGAGCCTAGCCATTTATAGCCAGCATTTGTAAGCCTTTCCATTAGAAATTTTAGTAAGTAATTTTTTATTACTTGCTTTTGCTATTTTTACTCCAATCACATAAAATGTAATCTTTGATAAGTAATAAAGCCGTAAATCAGTTAGAGCAATCTTTAAATAACATACGAATTCTTTTTCTCCTCTAACTTAACTTAGTTTGCCGCTGAGCTTGCTTTCGAAATTATTTTTTTCACGTACAATCAGACTATCTGAATGTGGGTTCAGATAGTCTGATTTTGCATTCAGTACTCATCCCAGCCTTGATGAACCCTTTGAAAGCCTCATCGAATCTTCTGCACTTCTTCTTCGGTGTCAAAATGTAGATATGTGGTTCCATGCTTAACTTGTACACGATAGTTTGGCTAATTATAGACCATTCTCTTCTCTATCGCGTTTGTTTAAAACAATTATAATTTTTGAATTAGAAATAGGTACTTTCTACATAATAGATGCTCTACATAATAGATAGATAGAATAAAAGTTGCACAAATAGCATTTTGATAGGTTAGAATATATTTTGATTGTTGTAGTAATTGCCTGAAGAATATGAAAGGAAACTTTAATTTTTGTTTTAATATTCAAAGCTTAATTTCATGAAACTGCTTGCCACACAAATATTGCGTACGCGAGCTCGTCACCAATTGAGGATCGGGGCTAGTTCTTAACGGTTAATATTAATAACCTATCTACAGATAAAGTTACGCATTTTAGAGTTTTGTTGCTAAGATATGTTTGTTAATTATTAAAAAATAACATCGGTTACTTGGCAACTGTTCCAAAATAGCACAATCTCTTAGATAGGTAGGTTATTGATATTGATTTTACGAAGCGGCATTTAGCAAATACGGCTAATTAACAGTATTCAACTGTTTTTGTTTGTTTGTTTTTTTGTTATTTTATAGGGACATTTTAGAAATCTGTCAAGGCTAAAAATTTTCTGTGAAATCAAATTATTATCTCGTTACATTTTAAATAATTTTCTTTGCGGTAACAAACAGACACACCGAATTCCAAAAGAAATCTTCTCTAGAATTCTCTTTAAACTAGATCTCATGAACATCTGTTGTAAAATTTCAGAATTGTTCGATTACAAGTCGATCCGTGAATATTTCGCGTATCGTTTGACAAAAAAAAAGTATCTTCACGCCCATATCCCCGAAGAGGTAGGCAGAGGCACAACCAGGGCACCCACGACAAAAAGCTTCACATTTCACTCGCTTTTCTCAGACTACAGTTACTTATAGCATATATTACTCCTGAATAGTGTAGCTTCCTATTGGTGTAAAAATTTTCATGGCCGGATCAGTATTTCAAAAGTTTACCATACATAGGTTATGTTACATAGGTTATGTTACGAAGTTAAGGAAATATTGTTACAAAATACATACCTACTATTACCAACATACTGCTCAACTGTTGTGGTGTACTGTATTTAATTGTACTTTGTAATAACTTTCCTTCTGTTATAGTCTAGCGGTCCAGCGCCAAACTTGACTTCTTAAGGTTTCGGATTTCCCGAGTCGGTTAATTTCTACAAAAATAACGCTGCACGGGATGGATATGTACCCGGTTGGCGATGCCAGCTATCACAATATGGGACTTCTTCGGCTAGTCGTGGGTGGGCACCCATGATTGTGCCTCTACCTACCTCTTCGGGGATATGAGAGAAGGTCTAATAACTACAGCGTATTTTCGTAATTCGTTCACGTGTGTGTGCGAAATAGTTTATGAAGTTAAAAATATTTATTTAGTACAATATTTCAATTAAAGTACCTACAGATTATTTATCTTTACATCAAAGTACAATATTTCTAGACTTCATTCCCTTCAATTTCTTTTGCAAGTCCTTTGCAATCAGATTTAGTTGTTTTATTCACTACTAGCAGCTCGTCCTAACTTTTGCACGGGTGGACAAACTTCTGTCATAACTTCTATACAAACGAATCTTCCTCTTGATTCATTCTATCTATTAAATAAACCACATCTAAATCCGTTCTGTAGTTTTAGAAATCTGAGCATACATAGGGACTTTGTTTTATACTATGTAGTGATAATTGTTTACCTACTTGTAAATGCTGCAGATCATCTTCTTCTATGTTCTGCGAGAGGTTGTATATTTGTATGGAGGAGAGCATGGTTGAGAGAGCGAATACGGTCGCGTTGTCTCGGACGGTGGATTCACTGTCGAACGTCCCTTGTGTGTCCATGAGGAAGATTACTACCTGAAATTTATTTATTAGTTTTTTTTTTCATATTATATGTATTTACATGCAAAAGTATTCACTCCGTATTGATAAGATCACCTCACTGTAGCTCAAATTAAATAAAATATTATTTTGAGAAAGACAGTGGTGGTTACTCTGTAGAGCACTTACTAAACTATTTTTAAGATAACGCTATATCTTTCAACGAAAGTGATAGAAACAGACAAAATACATCTCTAAAAACGTTGATAAAAAACCGTCACAATTTAATAAGTCTACACTAATTTGACATGTCTAAAATGTTCCATCTCTTTTGTTTTTGTTGCATTGAAAAAAAATAGCATGCACCTAAAATAAGTTCAGTTAGTGCTCAACAAAATGACCACATCTAATATTTTAGTTGTATCTGGCTAATACCAACAATGTATTCATTCTACTTGCATCTGATTGGAAACAAATGGCCAATCCCGTGGTCCCATCGAGAGGCAAAAGCCGTAAAAAGTAAATAAATATGTTTTATTGTACCTATATTCTTTTACATTTTAATCTTAGCTAAATAAATGTTTACTTTCATTTTAAAATAATAATCATAAATGTTATTTATTTCTAGTCGACCCGGCGAACTTCGTATCGCTTAACATTAACAGTTAGTAACAGTTTGTATGGATTAAAGCATTGTTTTTCCCGTTTAGCCAATTTCCCGGTTTTTCGTTTTAAAAAAAAAAAGAATTAGCAAAATCGACCAGTCCGTTCAGTCGTTGTACAAAACCCAACGTTCTTTAATTACTGGTTTTCACCCCACAATGAAAACTGCAGTATAGGTTTGAGCAACAAATATATTTGAACATCAAAAACGTATACAAAATTCAGTATGACAAATAACGGCGCGATCTAAAATTACACAACTCCATCTATGTCTTACTGTGACACTAAACATACCGCCCACCATGGACAGAATGTACTTAACAATTCACAAACACAAATAGCTAACAAAAATACACGTTGGAATATTATCTAACAAACTTTTTAGAAACAAATTATGTGTTTGGTACACAATTAATGAAAAATATTTATACATTAAAAATAAAATTAGGAATTCTTAACCAAACCAATATTCATTTTTACAAATAATTACAACTATGACTTCTTACTTTTTATAGGCAAATTAATAAGCTTAGACACAGGTCTTTTAATGATATTATTCTTGTATCTTAAACTAACTACACGAGTAAGCTTATCTGCCCCGGGGTGTTTTTCAATAACTATACCATGAAGCCATCTAGAAGGTGGAAGATTATCTTCCTTCACTAAAACAACATCTCCTATCGCGGGCTCTTTAATTGCGTCCTTCGACTTGTATCTATGTTGAAGTTGGGTGAGGTATTCTTCAGACCAACGTCGCCAAAAATTTTGAAGCATTCGTTGGGTGAGACGCCATCTAGAGAGGTTACTTACGTTAG